>VBVR01001183.1:0-33555 GCA_011638315.1 Tetramorium parvispinum | reverse complement strand
GGCGAGATCTCGTAGCACGCGCGTGCAAGGCGCGACGCGGGGTGTCGTTACGCGGAGCGTAATTACGTAGCGAAGAAAAAAAAAAACCTTGTCGCAGGAAAAAGGAAGGCGAGAAAGAGAACGAGGATAAAAAGGAGAGAAAAAGAGAGGGTATCGCGCGAACAGGTAATTGGAGGTACGCGATTGCTGCGGAACTAATAATAAATAGAGCAACGGGGAGGGAGGGAGAGGAATTAGATTAATCGCCGGATCTAACTTACTTTTCCGATCCACCGGTCGATTTCCTCTTCGAGTATCGCTCGCCGAGCTCATTAGGAGCTGTTTAGTTGCGCAAGAATTTCCGGAAGTCTCTCCCTCCCCATCCCCCCACGCGGCTCGTATCGGCCGCGCTTTCCCAGCGACTATCGTTTGCTCGTTAACGATAATGCTTCCGAGTTTAGAGAATACAAAAGTCCGTAGTACGAGCAATCAACTTGCGTTCAAACGTTCCACGGTAATGGGAACCGAATCGCTCGCGACTGGGAAAAGCCGGCTGGGACGAGGTAGGAATGAAACGAAGAAAGGGATGGATGAAAAAGGGCGGGTGAACGGGGGAGGGGGAGGAACGGTCGACGCTTCCCGATTCGCCGGCACAACGGCTTGCATACAATTAACTCCGAAAACATAAGTTTCTCGTTGCTGGAGCGAAAAGATCGCTCGGTCGCTTCAGGCGTGGCCCGAAAAAAGACGACCTTTTGCCCGAAGGTAGCGTCGGTGGTGAAGAACCGGCGATATTCGAGTAATGTATCCGAAAAAGATCCTCTCTCTCTCTCTCTCTCTCTCTCTCTCTTTTTACCTTTTTTTTATAAATAAAAAGATCTTTTTCCAGCTCTTCCAGTTGAAAAATGTATTTTCTTCTTTCGGACTCTCGTCTTCTCGCATTCTTTTGGAGGATGGGGGGAGGGGAAGGGGGGCTTAGAGGATTAAAATCTTTTCGACCGCTCGGAAACTAACGGTGGTCGACGGTCTAGCGGGCACGCCGACAGAAAAATCGTATTACGCGTCCTCGGAGTTAAAACCGGATATTCCAGATGCCATCTCGGCGTCTGAAGCCGTGGCGGCGAGATAAAGCCGCGCCGCGGATCGGGTTAAATCTCCAGGCGGGCGAAAACTTTCCGCGCGCGCCGATCCATCCCGGAAATACTTTTAATGCGTTTAACGCGCAACTTTCGTCGAATAAACATATTCCTCCGGGGTGTACGCGTCCTCTCTCGCGTCATTACCCGCGGAAACGAAACTTTCCGATTCTCGCGCCACGGGGGAGCGCGGGCCTTTGAGCGAGGCGCCGCTAATTACTGGCCGTCATTAATACAGCCCGCCCGTTGCCTTGTTTAACGCGCGGCGTCAAACGCTCGCTGGAGATTTGTCCGAAGTCTGTAACAACTCGATCGTCATTTTTACGATCGGCTACCGATCGATCGATACGGATCGTTAGTTGCGGTAGGCGAACCGTGTATACCGAGAGAAAAATATAGTTACTTTTGGACCCAACCACAATTTTACAATATTATTTCTAATGATAATTGTGATCAACATAATGATGCATATAGTTGAGTTAATCATATTTCGTGTTAGACATATTTTTGCTATATTTTTCTTTCAGTGTAACCTGTAATCTCGCGGAACGTGTTGCTGTTCTTGTTTCATGCACAAGAAGTAAAACAAGGTTCAAAGTATTAAATGTTATCAATTTCGTTAGTAGATAATGCTCTATAAGCGTAATGATATATCGACTGTCATAAGTAGGTATATTACTATATACTTGAAACAACAAAAACCGATATATCGGCTTTTCGGTGTTACGAGGGCTAATAGTTCGGTGTACTATCTGGAAGGGCTCTCCTCGAAACTATAAACGCACGGGTCATCGATGTCGAAAGCGCATGTGCCTTTCAAAGTTTACTCGTCGTTAAAATATGATTAAAAGTAGTGACAAGTCTCGGGAAACATCTAAAAATCTTTCGAGTTTAAAAAGTAAAAGTAAAGACGTGATTTAATTGTGTTTTGCTGTCATTCAATCCTCTAATTCGAACAGATTTTGTACTAAGACTTCTTAAAAACAGAGAATCAACTTCATGAAATAAAAAGTAGAGAAAATTGATGGAAGCATAATACTTACATTTTTAATCACGTACTTTTGTATTAAAATTTTAAAAAGTGGAATTAATCAGTTTTGACTACTGAAAGGTTCGTAGACAAGCGCAATACAAAAAAAAGAGTTCAAAGAGTAATATAATATTATTAAAAATTATTCAAATATGTTTAAAGTTGTAATGCTTTTTCTGAAAAAAAGTTATTGGCATTAGTATTTATTATTCGATGAATTTATATCAGTACAAAATTGCAATAGCCTTTATTAAATAGGATTCTTTCATTCAGCAATATCGGTGATTTTAATTTGCGTAAAGTTATTTGTCAGCCGTGATAAGCGATCGACATCCGTCAAGCTGTTCGATAATTAGCTTAATGAGAAAATCTTGTGCTGCGCTCGTCCATATCTTCCATCGACGTCAAGCACATTGATTGTTACAATTAAAAACCAGATAAGGAAGCGATTTAATTTCAAATAAAATAAAGAACGTAGAATGTACATTGTATTTGTACAATGTACACTGGTCTCCTCCAGCGGCGATCCGAGCATCGGCGTCGCAAAAGCAGGAACAGTAAACGGAAATCGGTAAGCGATTAAGCTGGATCCGTTCACACAGGAGAATGCAGAGAGAAATTCGATCGTATGTGCCCAGGAAGCGCCACGAATCCTGGACGAGTTCGAGTTGATAGCCCGCAGTCGCGATAAGCATCGCGCAACCAACAATAAACACGGAAATCGCGTTAGCAACCCCGGGTTTATTGCGAGGGTGCGAATTAACAATAGCGGCTCGCCCGATGAACCGATCTACGAAACTTGCGATTACATCCTTTGACGACGGAAGGGGAACCGTTGGACTCGCCGAGGGCGAGACGTTGCGAGGGGATAAAATAGAGAAATGCATCGTCAATGAAATTACGAATGTCCGTATATTTGACCTTAGCAGTAGTGTGAATAGTAATAAAAATAATAATAATAATAATCGCGTCGTAATCATAGTACATCGCGTCTAACGATATCGTGACGTTTCTCTCATAAGAATCTAAAAGTAGTAATAATACAATCGATAAAAATATTGCGGTAATAATTACTATACTGTAAAAAAAAAACTCACTACCATCTTTGGGAGACAATGCGTAAGAGAAAGAGGGTAAGGTAGCGAACGCCGTGGAAACTTAAGATTAAAAAGGAGTAGAGAAAGTCGAGGTTGAAGGAAAGGATGCAAAGAAAGAGGGGGGGGGAGGAAGTTTTTTTCTTCCGTACAAAATTAGTTCGCAGGTCTAGTTTAAGGTAATTAATAATATTACTATTATAATATTATATCCAAATTCCTGCCAATCGTAAATAACCACTCGAAAATGCAGTATTTGCCCAAAAGTCACTCTTCTCTCTTTCTCTCTCTCTCACGCGCGCGCACTCACCCACTCACTCGCTTTTTCATTTTCTCTTTACATTCTCTCCCTCTCCTTCTCTCTCTTTCTTCATCTTTTGTTCAATGTGTCCCACTCGTTCTCTGTTCTCGCGCGATAAAAAGCTTCCTCCGTTTAAAAAGCAGTCTTTCGTAGCACTATGCGGAGCTCCGTCCCTTCCTGTGCCTTCTCGTTAAAGGTATAAAAAATGTTTCGCTACGAGCGAGATTATACGCTACCAACTGACAGCTACGACCCGCGCAAGATGTTCGCGTCACGAGACGGCAACCGAGAAATCGTCAATCCGGTAGAAGTAGAATGTATCCCTCCGTGTCGCGTGGGGGGAGGGGGCACGTCATATATTTATTTATTTATTTACAAATAAATAAATAAGTGTACAAATGCCTCGCGTGATCTCAGATTTCGCTCGGACCGTCAGAATCGCTGTCGCGTTTATTCGTATCGCAAATCGCGCGTCGCGTTTTGCATTACGCGCCTCATTTAAAACGATGCAGATCCCGATCGTCGACGGCAAGACCGATCGCATTAGTCACTTCGAAGGGCGCGACGAGCAAAGATATGTCAGCCTGCCTGCGCTTGACGAAAAGAGACATTGTCATAAAATACATTGCTTATCGCAAAATCCGCTATTCTTGCTACAACGCCATGCACCAAACACACGCACGCACGCACGCACGCACACACGCGCCTCATTCTCGCCCGTACACCGATCCTCGTGGTCGCACGGAACAACGGTGTCTGACCAGTTTAATCTTGGCCCTTAACGTTCTTGCCGCACTTGATCCCGTGTCACGTTGGTAACGTCAATTAAATAAGTTTCCGCTACAATTTCCAACGTTACGCGATCCGGTATAATTGATAAAATTCCTGCGCAAACATTACGTATACTGATTGCGTGCACGTTCGCGAAAACTCCGCCGGGCAACGTGAACGAAGAATTCGCGTAATTTGGGAATTTACTTTTTCTTCCCGTCCTTAACGCCGTAAAGCCGGCTTAAAATCCGCCAAGGATAATCCGACGTCAATAAAATAGCGTTATAATGATTACATTAAGGATTCTCTTTCAAACCGGAGAAAGAGTATCTTTGAGATTACATGAGATCAGACCGTAATAACGCTTCGGAGGCGGAACAGCGATTCGCGATCGAGGAACGAGCAGGAAGACGGAAGGGCAGGATGCTCTCTTTTAGCGCGCGTCGTCTCGCTAAGTTACAAATTTCTTACAAAAGCTGAAGACTTACATATCGCCATGTTGTTCGTCGACAAATGACATCACGACGAAAAGAATTGTATGAATGTGTATGTCTCGTGATACCGCGATATAGGAGAGCGCGTGTCAAATTAAAAACAAAATTACTCGAAAACTTGAAAACATCGTAGAGAAAAGAAAGAAACTCGACTATTCATATACCGACGTCGTGTGTGCGTCACGAAAATCCTACGGTATAATTAATCTATTATTTGTAAAAATGCGACTCGTCCGTCGAATGTCTATTCGCATTATTTCATCTCGCGTCATCGTCATCGTCGTCGTCGTAATGCTTGTCCGCACGAGCCGACGGAAAAAATCCCCAGCTGCTATAACTATACAATTAATTAACGTTAGTAATTACTCTCACTTAATTCTAAATTTATCATGATATCGCGTCGTATGTAACGATGTTATCTCCATTATTCATGGCGCCAGCCCGTCGTAACACGTCCGCTTTTACTAAAACGTCGCTACACATTTCGTTAAAAACCACACCAGAACTTTTCACTAAGAAATCAACAAACTTCGACAAGAAAAGAATCACGATTTCGAGCACAGTACGAGCTTCCTTTTTCTGTCCTTCTTTTATTCCTCGAGATCTCCGACTCTTTATGCGACACTCATAATTCGATTATCGGAGTATATCCTTGATTTAAGTAAGGAAAGTCTCTTAGAATAGGGTCTTTTTTTTGTACAGACCAATCCATCGATATTGCACGAGTTTCCTTATACTGAAAACAGTTGCACGGCACGACCGATCGGCTATGCGAGCTGGTAATTCGTCAACACTGCTCTTACGACTATCTACTCACAATTTTTTAGATTGATCAGCACAAATCAAGTTCATATTCTATTACGTTATTCTAAATCATTTTCCGTATAAAACACTCTTAATTATTAACTATATTCAGACACAGTAAAACACACTTTGTCTCGTTTTTAATATTTAAGATTCCTTGAGAATTAAGGTTTTACGTATACATGCCAACGCAAAACAAGTACAGCAGACTTATCGTAGTGATTAAAGTGATAAATTTGTATTGTAGAAAAAAGAGAAAGATACATAGAATATTATTGGTACGATTTACCAGCGTGCAACAATTCATCGTGCACTCTCATTTTCTGGAGGGGATGGAAGGGGGAGAATTCGCTCTGCGTTTCGGCCGCACGTTAGGCCGCACTGCGCAGTCCGCAGGGCGAGCAAGTGAGAAGACAGAGGAATCTCTTGACGAGCAGATTCACGAACGTTAACGTCCCCGGTGTGCTTCGCAAGGGCAACCGGGTGCATCGTTGGAACCTGTCGTCATACTCTTCATCTTCTTCGTAGTCGTAATTATAGTTGTACGAAAGATTACGTGGATAATGGTGAGGATGGTGACGATGACGTTGATAATGCTGTACTTGTTGCTGATGCTGATAAAGATGTTGGATACGGTGTACGCACTTCCTGGTCTCCAAGGCGCTGGGTCCTGGCAGTGAAGGGCGAGCGAAGGTGCGCGCCGATGCTGTATATCCCGATACACGCGGAGGATTGTGCGGCGGGGGTAATCGCGAGGATAATAATCTTGGGGCCAGATTTGGCCTCATTCGGGATCACCAGTTGGCCATACCCGGTTTGTTTAGAGTCATGAAATAGATCTGGCACGAACTACCACCCTTCGCCGACGAGAAGAATACCTGAGAAGCATACAAAATGATATAACGTTACAAAAGTAATATATAAACGGGGGAAAATAAGGAAACGACGTAGACTATGATTTTATGTATTAATATACAGTTTTACATTCTAATTAAGAAACATAAAAGTGTGCGTGCTTGAAGTCATACGCACCTTATCGTTACGTTCACAGAGGAACTTGAGCCGTTGAGCTTTCTTGTGCATGAAAACACCGTCGAGATGACCGCTCTCCACACTTCGAATCTCGATCGCCTTGTTACCCCAACCCATAATTTGTCCTGTACCAATATATGCGACGCTGGTAGGCATCTCGCCCCACTGAAGAACCATCGTTTTCGATACTCTGCCGTAAGTATTAACATATACACCCTCGTTATCGTAGCAGAGTAGTAATTGCATGCCATTGCTATTCGGCAATGCTACTATACAGTGCGGGCAAATGGGACCCTGGGTCTGCAATTGGAAAATAAATGATAATACATATTGTCATACAGCTTTAAAAAGTACAAAATAATGTAGATAGATGTACATATATACATATTTCCAGTTATTAATTTGTAACAATTTATAAGTTTGAAACATCGTTTGAGAATTTTGATACTTGAGTATCTTTTTTTTTTTAGAAATAATATTTCTGTAAATTCAATTTATTATTAATGAACTGACCGTAATAACAAACTCATTTATAAATACACTTCTCAAATATCTCAAATTGTGGCATTTAGAAATTATTAATGCTTGCTGCCATATCGTTAGCTACTGTAAAGTACGTGTTAATATTTTACTCGTGCATTATTGATTTATCTTTGAGAAATGTATCTGATTTCTCGAACGACTAAATCAGCCGATAAATCGCACCCGCACACATCTATCTAGTATGGATAAGAATCTGATTTCTCTTACATGTTTCGGTAGATATATATCGTAAACCGTAGCGGAATCCAAATCGACCGCGTGAAATCCGTCAGCGCTACCGTAAATAACCTTTAATCTTGTACCCTCCTCGACAGTAAGGTCAACCAATAGAGGTCGGTGCGCGAGCTCGCCGAAAGACTTGAAGGCCATAAATTTGTGGTACGGCTTTGGCGCCCAGGCGTAAATCTCTATGGAATCTTTCAGCGCGATTACGAGGAACTTTATTCTTTCGTATTTCACTATTTTGAAGTGCACTGCGCCCTGCAGATCGCCCACGTTGATCCATCCGTTACGTCGCTCGACTTGCTGCAAATAAGCAGGGAAATATTCGTTAAAACGCAATAGCTATACGTCAAGAGGAAAATCCTTCGATATATACAAAATGGAAACTTACGTCACTGTGACCATCCGTTCGCAGAATTTTGCTCTTCAACCAAGAAAGGTAGTAGACGCGCACTCTATTTTTCTTACCACTGATTGTAACCAGGATATTTTGACCCTCGAGGACTTCCATTTGTTGAAAACGTCTTCTACTGATCAATTGGTAAACCTTACCCTGTCCACTCCTGTCCAATAACATCAAGCCGTTCTCAGTTCCAATTAATAGGTTTACACCTGTAAAGCGATAAGACTCGGTTGTGATCCAAACTCAAGCTATTAAGTGTAAAGTCACACAATACAAGAGATCTGCATCGACAAGATGTTTGATAATAGATGCCAAACTGCTCGTAGGTAAATATTATCAGACGTCCTCTATACGCACCCCATAACGCGGCGCAGAGGATCTCGCTGTTAAAACGCTTCTTATATTTGCGTATTTCGGGTGTGTCTGAAGCTAAATCGTGACTGGTAGGAGTCACGTTAACGTTTACGTGGGACTCCCTCCTTGCTGGGCCGGCTCCGAATCCAAAAGTCAGGAAAGACCGCTGCTTCTGTTGGAGCGCAAACGGAGGAGGTGATTTCACCGCTTGTCGATACTGCAACAAAGATGACTTTGCCGTTTACGAGAACTCCAGGGGAAAAAAACGTGTCAAAATATCAGGCAAAACTCTACTTTGCACGCAATGAGATGCTGGAGTAACTAGGAGAGTTTGTCATCAACCCAAATACCGCAAACATGATCAACAGAAAGGATACAAATCGCAGAAACGCGTAAGGATTCTCTTTTTTTTCTTTAATTGGTAAAAAACAACATGCAAAGGATTGAGCGAAGAGATGAAGAAATCAAGAGAGAACAAATCAGCCGAGTCAAATATGCGATTATCTACAAGCATTCTTACAAACAAACAAGTATCACCTCGATCGTAAATTAAAGCTTTTTTTTTCGCAGGATAAGATATAACATAAGAAATGAAAAATAAAACATTCGCATGTAGTCCATGTGTGTCGGAGGGATGATGCGTTTGGTAAGGATCAAGCAGACTCGAAACTAGCCAAACTCAGCGTTCAACGGCATCCACTTAGCTTGTTATTATGTATGCCTCCGTGTTATTCTCAAAATGACACTCAATACGGGATTAAACATCCGCGTCGTGAAACAGTGTGATTTATCCAGGGCGAGTCGCCGCGCGTTTCACGGGTGAGAAACAAAACCCAGAGAAAGGACAGAAGAAGGAAGAGAGAGATGTGAGAACAAAAAGCAACGGTGGTCGCGGCCGTGTTAGGAGCTTTATCGTTTTACCGTGGTGACACCAAGAATCAAGTACAGATTATCCCACAGAAACCAACCAAAAAAGGAGGAGAATAAGATAATAAACGGCCTGCGCGCACACAAAACTGGCATTCATTCTCGTGGTGCATAATGAAAAAAGATCAATGTTCGAGAGAGCAAAATAACACGCGTCCTCTCATACCCCTCGGTTCCCACCCCTCGCGCGAAAAAGCGAGGAGGAGGAAGAGGGAGGGACAGTAGTTGAAGTTTTTTTTTTTTATATGGTTGAAATAGATACTTACATTGTAATTAGTATTGGGATTGGAATGGTCAGTAGAGGGCCCTGCCCTTCGAGTTAGAGCTCCCGCGTGTCCCACAACACACAACATAATCCTGAATTAGTCACGCTGACAACCGTATAATTGACGCTTAATAGAAATCACACGTGAAAACAGAGACATTGTGGTATCCTACGATCCTGCCGATCGTAACTTAAAGCGTGACCGTACACAAGCCATATTTCTTTCTCGTAATTGTATATACAAATCCGATATCTCGGCTCTACTCGCGATTAGTCTCTTCTTGCACGTGGATGGGAGGGTCGGTGTAAGCGCTCTTGCATATATATATACATATATATATGCAATCCGTGTATGCAGAATACTCTGTATTCCACGATGTATTCGATATCCGAGAAGCGCGTCTAAAATCAGGGAGAAACGGAGAAGAACTGTATGCAACTCGCGAGAAGTTGTTTTGTTCCCGTGAAACCGTAAGAGAGATACAAAGAACATGTTTAAGGGAAAGAAGCTGCCTATAATTTTTTACAGTAATGAATTGGGTGTGCTACGCGAGTCGTTAGATCGCAAAGACTCCTTTGATATCGCCCCCGACCTGAGTCTGATGGGAGATGCGAGTAAAGAGATAGAGCGTGACCTGGAGAGCGATATTTCTGGACCGTTACTAGACTAGTGGTAACTTTCTCTCTCTTTCTCTCTCTCTCTTTCTTTTTAAGTTAGGTTCTTTTACCAAAGTACAGAAAATACGACGACTTCAAATCGAATTGAAATGGTCTTCTCTAAAAGCTAAAATTTCTGCCAAAGTCGAACTCGATTACTCCTCCCGGTTCTTCTTGCCTACAGCATCGTACGATAAACGCAAGGCAATCTTTTTGCACGACTTTCGTAGATGATAATTTTGTCTGTGCACATAAAAAGAAAAAGAAGAAAAAGAATACAAAATAAATACCGTCAAAATCTATTTACCAATTGCTAAAGTTCATAACGAAAAGTGAGAATGCAACCTAAAGAAACGGAACAACAAGATTGATACGTATAGTCAACAAAATGCACTTTTCGGCTATCACGGACAATTAACAAGACATTGACACAAAGCATAAGCCGCCCCCTGTGCAAACCCTCAAACTGAAACATGTATATGTGCGTATATGTAAATCACGCGCGGTTTAATTGATTCGGCATAAGATACAGAAGTCGAGCGAGCTCATACCGTATCGTTACTGTCGTTGCCACTAGTCTGTTTCCAAGTCTGGCAAGGAGTAAAGATTATAAGTCGAATCACATGTTTGCGGGTAAACACAGTACCATACGCGCTACGTACCTATTTTGCGACGTATGCTTAGATTGTATGATCGATAATTGTACACATTATAGAAACGTTTCGACCCAATCACAAAAAAAAAAGCATTACTTCTCGAACAGTCCGATAACACGGAGAAAGAAAAGCATTCTCATTTGCTACTGAACGAAATGATAATCATTCTCAAGATCTTGATCGATCATTATACGTTAACGATGTTTACGTCACATCGCTCACAAGACTCACGCCTCGACGAGACATATAAATATATATATATATATATATATAAACGTATTTCGTATAGAAAGTGGAAATAGAGTTGCGGAGAATGATGCATGCGCGCACTTGCTCAGCCGTCGCGCGTTAAAACTGGATCTAGAACGAGCAAAGAGCATGAACAAACACGAACGAACAAACTTGCTTCAATGATGTTGATGTTCACATGACCCAAATTTACATAATCAAATACGTTCCATTTCTCGTATCTTGATGTATCAAAGGAAAGGCGATCGCTATATTGGGTCGCTATTTCGTCTGTAAATATTCGTTCGTAATCGTACGTCCTTGCAAGCTTGAATCCATCTTTAGATTCGCATGAGCATATCTCCCGTCAAACATGAGACTTCTAGTTAATTCCATCAAATTCTCATCGACAGCAATAGTTTCTTTTTTTTTCACTTTGCATCGATTCGCGTCATGAATATTTTTGTATTTGTCGAAAGACACAAAGCATATGCGAGTGCACGCATAGAAGACCGATGTAGAAGACAGAAGGTACATAGATACATAGACGGACGGATGAATCTGACCTCCTCGCTAGTTGACTTGTCCTGTCGTTGACCCGGTGAAGAAGTTAGGAGATCCGGTAAGACCGAGCTAGGCCGTGAACCCGGAGAAGAGTCTGATCTCTGGAAATCACCGCCGCCTCCGCCTCTCGAACGGTCACCCTCGCGATTCTGTAAACCAGTGAATCTCCGTTTAAAAAGAATGCCCAGTCGAAAACAGTGAATGAAAGAGCGGAAATAGAAAAAAGATTCGCGATCGAAACCTGAATTTATTTTAATGAAATTATTTTTCTTCAACAAAGTTCTCGCTTTTCTTTTCTGATTTCAATACTGATCGTTTTATTCCTGAAGAACTGACATGAGATTATCTTCTTCGTTCATTACGAATTCAGATCTCGATACTGCGATACAAACATAAGATAAGGCGCAAATTACGTTAATTAGAGAGGTAGAACAATTATGTTGAATATTAATATTGAGAGATAGGAATCAGGAATTTAATAATTGATGATAAAATATGGCCAGCAAAGAACAATGAAAGAATGTGCGAATTATGTCACGGGAAAGCAAAAAGATAAGCAAAGATAATAAAAGAATAGAAAGAAAACGGAGTTTGCAAAGAACGCGAGAAAAGCAATGAAAGAACAGATAAAGAAAAACAATATAAAATAAAATAACAAAAATAATGTCGAACAACTTATTTCGACGTGTATCTGTAAAAAGAAATTACGAGCTATTGATTTCTTCTCACGGATACACAATAAGTTGTACTTAGATGTTATTAATTAATATGTATAATGCAAAATGCGTAAAAAAAAACGCAATCATGCAAACTGTCGATTAGATATAATTGATCGTGTTTAGTCTTCTTAAACTTATCTCATTAAATGTAACGTCATTAATTAATAAATTTAACATTTACCGAATGTTCTACAAATTGTCTTATTATGACGATTTACAAGAGATTCCAATACTCATTATCCTAAAGTTCGTTATGCTCATTTCAATAGAAATATAAATGCATAATCTCGACAGGATAATGAATTACAATGAAATACAATCGTTAACACAAAAAAACCTGCACAATAAGCAAAAAATGAAATAGATAAACTAATGATATACAATGCATAATACATTATCGGCTGCTGTGCTTCTATTATAGCAAACTAGGCTTATACTAATTAAGCTAATAAACTGAATGCAATCATCATTTTTCGGACATCGTGCGATGTTAATAAGACAATCACACTTTATTTTCAGACTTCTCGGCTAATGGACGTAAGCTAAGGCCATTAAAATTTGATCCAGAATTGAAAAGGACTCCGATTCTCAGGAGTCCTTTTCTGACGTACGTTAGTCTCGATGAAATTTTGGCGATCGGAACAGACACAAAATCGCTACACGCGTCATGCCGGAAGAACATATAGAGACAAATTCAAGCATGCTTAGCACGTGCTGCAACACACGAAGGCATGAGATATGGTCGCTGTTTCAACGCGCAGATCTCAACAAGGCACAACATTCGTACATGTCGCAAGCGTCATGCAAGACGATGCTCGTGATAACAGGCACAGCCTCGTACGACGTTTACAAAGTGATCCATCGTCTACATATTTCCTGTTCTTCGACTTCTCTGAGATCGTTCTCTGCCTCAACGTCGACCTCCTCTTCTCCCAGTATTCCAATCTTTGTAATCTCATTGTCTTTTTTTTCTTTCTTTCCTTTTTGCTTTCTTGGACACACAGGATCATGCATTAGAAATTGTATTATAAGACAAAACGCACGCATACAGGCCGAATCGTTGATCATCATCATTACTCTTTCGATCTTTCTTTTCCTTTTAATCTCGCTCATTTTCTATTCTCTCATTCTCTATTTCTTTCATTCTTGGGATGCAAAGATTTGGTTCGAGTATCAGAATTCCCGAGAGGCTAATGGAACACAACGGCGATTGTTATTGCAATGTTAATATGTTTAGTAGTATTTTATTAGTAATTCACATATTAATGTATAAAGAGTATTGCGTTGTATTAAAAAGGAAATTGGCTCTGTTAATATGACTATTTTAATTATAATTAAAAATTCAGTAAACAAATTCTTGTTAGTAAAAATTGCACTTCAAAAGAAAGATTAGAAGAGAACAATTTAATTAAAATAAAGGATTCTCGATCATAAAAGTGCTTAAAATTCTCTCGCTTGTTTATATGCATCACTAATATTTTTCTCGATACAAAAAAGATTTTAATTGGAATGTTCTGATAGAAAATTTTGACAGGGTTCTTATTTAAACGCTTTCACAATTACTTTCATAAATTTGTTAACAGAAATTAAAGCATCAAGTAGATCCGTTACGAGAGATCACATTGAAAGGGGTTAATGTAATCGGAGAAACATCTTCGTGATTTGTTATCACGAGTTTTCAGTATTTTTTTTTATTTTTTGCCAAATCCCGCGGCGTGTCGTTGCATCGATGGTAACGACGTCGTCGAGTATCCCGAAGAAATTCCATGCGGTTAATCCTCAGTTCAGTCCCAGATTTCGTCGCCGTAGAAGTGGTGTCTGATGCTTTTCCACATAGTATAGCACGCATCACTCAGACAATAGAGGACGTCATTTGCCAAGGACAGGGACACAGCGATGAATGGAAAACAGAGGAGTCTGAATTACCGAGTAGCAATTAATAATTCGACATCTCTTTCGTGTTGGCCATATCCTCATTAGTGTACATTTCACGTGAAATCCCATAACCGTACTGACAAATACTTCAAATAAAGCAGAGATAGCAACATCATGTGTGATGATTAATGTAATCCGGGCAAATCGTCGAAGAAAGTAACGCGCATTAACGCTACTCAGCAAATTTGCAACAAGCCTCTTGAAGAGAAAAGTGAATAAGATATTATATCTCAGCAGCACCTCCTAGCGAGAATTTCCCATGTCCTTAGTAAAAAGTAGGAACTAGTATTAGTGGTACTAACAGTAGTAGCAGTAGTAGTAATAGTAATGGTAGAAGTAAATATATTATTAGGAATAATGATAATGTTAGTAATAGCGGAATTAGTGATAAAGATTGCGACGTATCAAAGATATTCTAACGTTACGCTTAAAAATGTCCCACGTCGCTTTTATATGAAAATAATGAGGAATCTAATCAATCAGAGATATTAATACTGCTAATATGGTACTGATAGCACTAGTAATTAATAATGTATCGCTGCTACTCACTTGACAAATCGTGAAAATGAATGACACAAGGAAAGAAAATGCGCCTAAAAGTCGAGCGTAGCTGACTAGCTTTCTATGTGATCGTTATGCCGCTGGATGTCGAAAACTCAATCACGAGTGTCTCAAGAGGAAACGTGAAAAATCGAAGTATCCACGAGTGTCAGAGGGTAAAAGTGCTGATCAATTAAATACTCATGATAAATATTTACAAACGGATTATAAAAATTGGCAATAAATATATATAAACAAATGAATAACTCGATGGACACTTCGAAAATACGTTTTGGGGACGGGCGAAGGATCGGAGAAGATAACAGGCAAAAAAATATAAGGTAGTAAGAAGGGTCTCTTTCAGGCAAGCACACAGGCAAGGACTCGCGAAGGGCTCGCGAAAGATTCTCGCAACTCGGGCTGGCGACTCGCAGGGGATTCGCCTAGGGGACTGACCTGGGTTACAATGGGGCTGTACTCGCTGGCCGTTGTACTGGCCGTGGACTTAATCGTTCCCGCATCGTCGACTATGGCAGATGCCGTAGCATCCGAAGGTCTACAACTGCGTCTTCTTGCATTCTCGTCTTTACCGCGCTCGAAATCGTATCTTCTCGCCTCATGCCTACTACCGAAGACGATTTCGCTCTCGGTCTTTTCTCTCCTGGGCCTCTGGGGGCCCTCGCGGCACAACGCGAAATCCGTTAGGATCGGCTCGCCGGAGCTGAGGGCACTGCCTTTCTTACCAACAATACCGGCAACGCTTATCTCGCTTCCGCGTCGATTACCGCTAGCAAATATACTAGATCTCGATGAGTCCGACGACTTCTGCAGGTACGCCGAGTGTCTCGCAGACGGGAAGAAGTCCGAATTCTCGCGACGGAAGGCACGCGCGAAGGCGCTCGACGCATTGCCCAGTTTCGAATCACTCTCTTGCCGCCTATGAATCGGTTTCAACTGCTGTTGCTTTTGATGATGTTGTTGCTCGTGTTTCCTTCGGGCTAACTGCTCCTGTCTCTTGAGCGTTCTCTCACTAGACGAAGAAGAGCGATCCTCGGATCCAGACTTGCTCGCTTGTCCGACCGCTTCTTGCTGATGCTCCTGTTTCATTTTATCCAACTTTTCGTTAAAACCCTGAAAGAAGCGGGTGAAATCCCACTCCTTCAGGAGGAGCTGCTCATCTATTTCTGAACGCCGGTTGCCGCTAGTCGTTGCACGATCGTCTGACATCTGACTAAGTTTCTAGAGTGTGCGTACGATGGCGAAGGTAATGGTACGGTGACAGGGAAAAAAAACAAGAAAAAGAAATACGTGCGATAACAATGATGATTGTCGATAATGATAATGGCGGTGTAGTGTAATGATAGGTTACAATGTAATAAGGAACGACTATCTTTGCGGCGGTAATAAAGCTATTGTCAAGTCGTAAGATTAATTTCAACATCAAATATGAGATTGCAAAAAAAGATATAATTGAAAAAAGATATAATAAAAAAGATGCACGACAATTCGTTGCAACTTCACCGCAGCAACATAGTCAATCTAGAGCAACGTCGTTCGTATATGAATGTGCATGGTATATCGTACGACAGCGGCAAGAGTACAGACACAAGGCAGTGCGCCATGGTGCTCGCTTGGAATATACAAGTCCAGTCTTGACGAATACGTGGAGCGAAACAATGAAGGGAGCGGATAATATCACTGATTTAGTCCCGATTATCAGTTAATATATATACGTACATATTTACAAAAAAAAAAAAGATAAAAAGAAAAATAAATATGCATCGCAATCGCTCACGTTTCCTTCCCTTCCGTCCATCTTCGAATCTGATCCATTCTCACGTCAATAAAGATTTCGGGGCGGACGAATAATGTATCATTTATGTTTTGATGTATCGACTTTTGTGATGTATACTTTTGTGATATCGACAACCAAATAAGTTGGACAAGGAAGAAAACACGCCGACTGCTTTGCGCGAACTACTAACATGATTACATAAAATTTGTACGTTACATACCAACGGTTTACGAAAATTTCAAGTTATACCGAAATGAAATATATGGTGAACAGAAGAGAAGAAGTCTACAAATGTATATTTCAGCTTGCATCGCAATCTTGAAAAGGGAGATACTCACTCGTTTCATGACTAGCGTACGATCTCCCGATTCTTCCTCGTCGGGAGTTGGTGGGAGCGGACGATTCGGTGCTCCTCCTATAAAGATTAGACAAAGGTAGAGTGTTAAATCACAGCGCGTAGCGTCATTAATAACGTCTCCTGGAAAGTGGCCTTCGTACCTTTCGGCTTATCCTCGTGATGAGAGTTTTGAGCATTGTGCGAAGATGACGATGACGAATCTGACGACGGTCTGAAAGGAGAAAATTCGGGACTGCAGCGACGGAAATAGAGATTGCAGTGGTACGACGTGACGGCGGACGAAGCACACGTAATGCGTTGTCGGTGTTGCGAGGTAAGGCGACCAAGACGACCATATGACGCGAAATGTCGAAGCGTGGGATAGGCATGATAGAAGATGAAACGAAATGACATTAGTATTAGTAAGTATTAATACAACTACAGCCACTTCTTACTATATTTAATATATTTGTAAAAGCGTTAAAGAAATGGCTTTGCGTAGTGTTGTATTGTACATATTACTAAATATTATTATTTGTTTCTTACTGGAAATAATTCAACGATACGAATAAAATATATTATAGAATATAACAGATTGTAACTGCTTTTTTAGATAGAAACAAATTTTGATCAGTTTTTCAATCGAAGCTAAAAGATCGAACAAAAATATAGTAATTTAAACAAAAATTTCGTTTGTGTATAAATTCTGATAAAATTATAAACTTACGATTTTTTTTTTTAAAGAAGCTTATTGTACAAATAAATCTACAATTACAATATTTTTCATCGGTACCGTTGAATTAATATATGAGTTAATATCAATTAATTAATAATAGCATATATGTTTTTATGGCAATGATAATAATGAATCGTAATATAGCGAGCGAGAATTATTTTAATGTTATCAAATATTCCCAAATAAAATATTCCTAAAGTTGGAACATTTTATGAAGCGACAAAGTCTTTTACTTACAGCGGCTTGGGCGGATCACTGGCCAATAAAGTACCGTCGTTTCTCAAATTGTTCCCACCAGCGTCCTCGAGATCGTCGTCGCTGTCACTCTCAATCGACAGGGCCTAGAACGACAAAATAATATATCGTCTTTAGAGCACATTCGTGTGATAGTGATTTCTGTATTATGTACTTTTTTTTACCTCGAACTAGACGCAAGGCGATGTGATTATGTGTCTCACGCAATAAGAAGACAAAGAAAACGAAAGGGATAATGTAACAACAAGGGGAATAGGAATGCAGGCATGAGTAAATTTTGCTGCTGAAATATCAATCGTGATCGCACGCGGCTCCAATCGCTTACTTGATCGAGAATACTGGAAGATTGCGGCATCTGTTTGTTGTTCTGATCGTTACCACCTGCAGGCTGCACCGAATTCGATGTAGACGAGGCTGCAGGGCCCTTATGTTGCCTGTTTGGCCTTGGCGGGGCCTCGGGGCCCTGTGACACACCAAGCTCGATGAGTTGAGCAGCCAGTATCTCCATGTCCTACCACCCACACGCATACACGCACAACCCCGTTAGTCACTGTTCCGAGACCTCTGAGAATCTTTTGCTAGAAGCCACCACCGGATAGCCAACAAGGCAGCCAAACAAGGCAAGGAGAAACGTTGAAGAGTGCGTAATATTGTGCACTTAAGCGAAACTACTGACGCTCAAATAAAATTTCACTAGGTTGATTCCGAAATGTCTGACCAAATTTGAAAAATATACTCTATTTACTTTGAAGAAACAAATATGTAAACATTGGTCCGGAGGAATGCTTCCTGTCTAAGTTATAAACACTTTCTCATCGGGATAAAATTTTATAAAAATGCTTTTGTGACAAATTATTCGAAATATTAAACATAATATTACAAATTAATAGAAACAACATTAAACGTTCTTAATCCTTCTCATGGGTTGAAGCCATAGAAAAATTCTCAGTAGGCTAACGATTATCTCGACTCTCAAACATTTATGAATAAATTAATAATTTATTCAATCATTATGTTATGTTGCTTAATAATATCAATACGATAACAATCAATTTATTTGTATATCTCAATTTGTTAAATAAAAAACGTTTTCAAAGAAAATGTCAACTTTGTCGCAAGAAAGAAAATGTTTATAGCTTAAAATAGAAACTTTACCGGATTCATGCTTATATGACCTTTTTTTATCTTTAAGGCGACTAATCTTCTAAACTATTCCTATTTCAGAATCGCCCTTTATAATATATACCGACTTAAACGCAACACGTTTAATTAAATGTTAGATCAGATATATTAGATTATAGTTAGTAGGAATTAAAATTGAATTAATGATTTTAATTTTTATTCAGTATAATTAACTTCTATTTGTTATCCAAAAGATAGAAGAGAAATATTCATTTTAATAGATGTTAGATGTAAAAAGTATAAAAATATGATGTTCGAATAAAACAATTTTTGATTTTGAAAATTATAAAAATAATAATCTTATATAAATTGCATTCTGGATATATTTGTCTCAACATTCTCAAATTAAAGAATATTATATTCATTATATGTTTTTCATATCTTCAAATCTGGTTAAGAATTATTCAGCTATTCTGGTGGTTCATTTTCTGCCCATATTGATTATTATAAATGTTGAACAAATCGATTATTTTTAATATACATAACTAATCATAAATATTGTATTTGCTAGTATTTTAATGACACATAATTAAAAAAGGAAATAGTTTCCTGTAATGTAAATAAAAAATAATACATTTTCCTATGTCACATAATTATAATTGTCATATCATGTGTACAGAAAAATTAAAATTGGTAAATTTTCTTGTACACACAATTTGCAATTACAATCGTGGGACATGAATGCATTATTTTTGATCATTAAAAGGAAGCGTCTTCTTTTTAATTATGAGGTGACCTTTTCCCCAAATCTATGTTGGTTGTATACAATTACACTTTTAACACTG
Source organism: Tetramorium parvispinum (assembly GCA_011638315.1). Lineage (NCBI taxonomy): Eukaryota > Metazoa > Arthropoda > Insecta > Hymenoptera > Formicidae > Tetramorium > Tetramorium parvispinum. Next base: position 13,811 of record VBVR01001183.1, on the reverse strand, counting down.
AACCGCTAATTTCTTTTAGAGAAGGTTTTTGGCAAGAACGTTAACATTGGCAAGATATTTTCGGTAGTTTTTCATTATCTTCTAAGAGAAGACAAGCATATGAAAATTTCTCACATTTATCGGGAATTGAATCCGGTATTTTCGATAAACTATAGTGCGCTGTCTACTAAACGCTCACTCTACTTTAATGACGTGATAATAAAATTAATGATATTATATCTCGAAACATCAACAAACGTGTTGTGAATACAAATTTGAACATGTATAATCTAACAAAGAAAATCCACTTAGACAATTAGTGTAAAAGCTTAATATGGAACAAGGCAAGTGGTCAAGCGAAGGAACATTAAGAAAACATGTACTTGTTATTATAAAATAGATAAATTTAAGAATGAAGCAGTGCAATTTCAAGAAATTCTCTTATTCCATTTACGCTCTATAAATATTTAACATAAATATTAATAAATCTATATTCTTTACTTAGAAAGATTAACTTTACGCGATAGAATTATTTTATACGATAAATATATGATATTATTTCAAATGATATTTTTATCACATGGTAAGTGCAGCTTCTGTTGCCAACTTACAACTTTTTTTAGTTGGTTTAATTTTCCTACTCTTTATTTTATATATTTTATTATAAGATTAAAAAAAACGAATAATTATTAAATTCTGTACAAGATCATTACTAGAATATTTAAAAGCATAATCCTCGCGAAGTACATATGAATAAATCATAGTAAAAACCAACACAATTTCTGCACTGGTCATCATTATTAAATCATCCGTATTACGCAAGCGTTTGCAGAGAAGCAATTTGTCAATATATACGAGAGAGAGAGAGAGAAAGAGAGAGATAAAGTGTGCGTGTCATCTTACCTCTGGCTTCTTTGGCGGCAGCTACGGTAGGTGTGAACATAGAAAAGAAACAAAAACCGAATACATTCCAAGTTCGAGTGCTAGGAGCCTCTGTGTACATGTGTATATGTAGTACGCATCAGCGTGTACGTCAATGACGCAATAGCGACGTAGAACGCGTGCAATGAATATGATAAAAATATATATGTCGCAAGTATATATAGAGAAAGAGAAAACATACAAAGTGAACTATGCGTTAAATAGATAATATATACTTGGATCGATAAATACAAAAGTTTAAGGCAAAACTGCAAAGAAAAGGGAACGACAGCGTACGCCTTACTACAAATCTGATCATCTATACTTTGTGTGTTTATATCTATGATTGTCCTTATTATTAGCAATGTCCGTAGAAGGAAGGAGGGCATTTGATTTGGATAATTCAGAAAAGACCGGAAAGGATATTAAAATTGCAAATCTATTTACAAAGACTCACCATAGGTTTGAAGACACTGTTCCTTTGAGGTGCGGACTGCCCGCCAGATCCTCCTCCAGCAGGTGTCTGATGATTAGAAGGTGGCGTAGATACTTTGTGCGGTTGTCGAGGATCATCTCTAGGTGTCGGAGGTAATGGACGAGACGGTGGTTGCGGATCGGGCACCACTGTTTACAGTTATCGATTAGTAGCGTGAAAAAATCTGTTATGAGTCTTTTTATAAATCATGAAATGTACCTATGAGTCTGTGCGGTATAGCAGGTCTCGCGGGTGGCCCAGGTTCCGGCACCTCTCTTTGAGATCTACTGCCTGGCTTTTCTTTAGCGGCGGGCACTTGTGGAGGCACATCCTGCGATAAAGTCCTGCCTTCCTGAATCTGTTGGAAATTACGGCGCAACGTATCACCGCCAGGTGCTTGAACTATGGACGATGGCTCGCCTGCCAATGCCGGTTCGTCCTCTTCGTTTTCGCTACCGCTGTATCGATAATCGTCTCTTTCTGCAATGGACGGCAAATAATAATGCAACGAACATGAAATAAATTTCTAGAAAATAATTTCCATTATTATCTTCGCACCTTTCTCTTGTTTGCGCTTTTTACAGCGGTCAATGTGATCCTTAAGCTGTATTCTGACTTGTCTTTCCGTAGGTTGGTCCCGTATAAATGGATGTTTAAGGAGCTGTTCCGTATAAGGTCTTTGATGATAATCCTTTACCAGCACCGTTTCAATAAATCCGTGAAACTTTTTAGCCCATTTTTTCGACTTGAGCCGTGGCGGTGGATTACGAGGAATCAAAAACAAAGCCTGTTCGATAAAACAGTATAATGATATATAATTTTAAACACAAGAGTATTATACGTTATGAAAAGTATATATTAATAATTAATTGTCAAAATTACTGAGGAACACTCACTCTCATGGGATGTAGATCGCAGAGCGGAGGTTGTGATTCAGCCATTTCTAGAGCGGTAATTCCGAGCGACCAAAGGTCGCTTCTATTGTCGTAAGTAGCGTCTGGATTCTCGTCACATGCAATAACTTCTGGTGCCATCCAGTAAGGTGTGCCGATGAACGTATTTCTTCTACCTATCGTCCTGTCCAATTGTGCACTAACGCCGAAATCAACTAAAAATATCACAAGATAATTAATGTACAAATGTAAAACATGCCAAGATAGATACGTATTAATTTGATGCAAAAATTTCTCTTATAAAGTTCCACTTTAAATAAATCATCAGTGTTATTTCTTTGAAAAGAAGATCGACTTTTTTCGACGTGGAAAAAGTACACAAAAGCCAAGAATAAAATTTACCTTGACTGATAAAGATTATTTTAAAACTACGCAACATTTTGTTCGACGATTACAACGGATCTTTTGTATCAACCTAATAATTGATATCTACATTAATCTTACCAAGTTTGACTTCCGCATTATCAGTCAACAAAACATTTTGTCCTTTAATGTCCCTGTGGATAACTTTATTGCTATGAAGATAACTAAGTCCCCTCAGTATTTCTCGCGATATATAAGCTATCCACTCCTCCTTCAAGCTCTGGCCTTTAGTTGACTTGACGAGATCCGTGACGGAGCCAGCTCCGCAATATTCCATAACCAGCCATAATTGATCGTCTTTGCCGGGTGATGACTTCTTTACGAAGGCACCATAATACGTAGCTATATTCCTATGATTCGAATACTACGAGGAAAAAAACAATTTGTCTAAATTAATGCACTCTGTTAAAAACTCAGAGCTTTAAAATATCTATTTAAAGTAAGAAAGTAATTAAATCACTTACCCGCTTGAGTACATTTATTTCCAACTTGATTTCTTCCTCTTCATCCTGCAAAGACGAACAGTTTATTAACGGACATTTATGGAATATTTCTCCTAATTTTGTATGCACTTTTCACAAGTTAAGAAGTAAAAAGTTGTATATTATTAATGAAAAATACATATCGTTTTAAAATATTCGTAATATTTGGAAATTTGTATAAAAACGTTTTAAAAACTGTATGATAGTAAAAATTGACTCAATATATATAAATTTCTATAAGTAGATCATTTTCAGACAGTCACGCCTTTAATTAGCCTCTTTACAAGTCATATTAATATGATTATTAAGCAGGCATACATTCCAGCTGCGTTTATGGTAATCGTGTGAAAATAAATACAATTGGACAAACAGATTTACACTACAAGTAAAATGTGAAAATTCCTTTTTGTCTAGAAAAGCAGTCTGACGTACGTTAAGTAGGTAAGTAGAGTCGAGTCTTTACTCGCGCGTTACACGAGAGAAAAGAAAAGAGGGCACTTGCAAGAAATGATACAAAGAGAGAGGAGAAAGGGAGACGGAAATATAGAGAGAGATAGAGAAATATGCGCAATCATAATCGTAATGCTGAATTCCGATGCATCTTCCACTGATTTGGTCGATTTAAGTGAGAAGAAACGGTTAAAAGTGCAATGTAACGGTAATATTAATGCCACGATTTCTGTTTTAGATATAAATAGAAAAATAAGCGGAGAGAATCTGTTTACCGGGAATATTCCACGAGATAAATATCACTACGAGATGATTCATATCTACATAACTGTAAAATCGTCTCTTTATAAGCTAAATGTAACGATGACGATACAAAGGAAAATGTGCGCACACGTGCGAATAATTTATTCCCGATAGCTATCGTCCAATAATATAAAATGCAAAATATTCATTAATGCTAAGATTAGAAGTCAGTAACCGTAATTGAAAACATTGGTTAAAAACGAATTAAACTTTCGCACTCATCTAATAAATTGGAAAGAGCATCCGTTATAAAAACATGTCTTCCTGTCCCGTGACATTACTCATTCTAGATTCTAGAAGTCGTCGAGTATCAAGCCGTATCGCACACGGATTCGTAGAAACGGTCTTTGTCTTTCGTCGGCGCTGACGATACGCGGTAATGAATTTAGAATCGCTTCGTATGTCGCATTCTCTCGCTGATAAGTTTTTATCTATCTGCGGTCGCGGGACGTGCCGGCAGGCGTTACGTCTATATTTCTTTCGTGTTCTAAAGGAAGTTGTCTTTTCCAACGGCTGTAAATGTCACCCTATATAAAGTCAACTTGTACAAACGACGCGTCAAGTCTCATTACTTCACGAAATTCTTCGCACTTCCGAGATCATTGTGACTGCGATTCATGCTACGATGGCGAGGTAAAACCAACAGCGTCCGTATCGTTGACCTTTCAAAGCAAGGTGGTAATTAAACCACAGCATCGCCATTGCAACCGAATACTTGCCTCCGTGACGTCCATGACCTTGATGGCCGCCAGCTGACCGGTCTTGGTGTGCCGACCCTGTGAAGCAGAAAGCGCATTGTCATTATATCGCTCCGTTAAACGCATAAATACCCGAAGCATCGGGAGATAATGACGGAGTCATTATCGTACGTGTGCCAAAACATATCTCTCGACATTATTTCCTGAGGCTGACTATCGGCGTTAAAGTAATCGTTTTTCCAATATATGTCCCTCGTGTAAATCAAGCTCCTCGCTACCTACTCCCACCGTTTACCCTTTAAAATAATCGTCAGACTTCCACTATGACATGGCCAGATACTAAATGGATTATTAAAAGAAAATGATGTGATAGTTGCAGTATCGGCGAAACGAAATACGGATATTCCGCGCTCTCCTGTTAAAAAAAAAAAATCTCATTTTCTCCGAGTTAGATGAACCAAGAGTGATGTGGAACCAATGCGGCGGAAAAAGTGTTACCGTACGCTTTATACGCTCAATCTTTTTCCAACTATCAAACCGTGTGTACACACAGTAGACATTATTATGGATATGCGCCGCCGCCGTCGCCTCGACCGTCTCCGTCCTCTCAAACAGAATCGGCTGCAGTCTCGCGTCTCTTTCTCTTTCGCTCCTCGACGAAAAGAGCAAGGTCCCGCTCTCGCTCTCTGCCTCTGGAATCTCCACCTACGTGTGAACGTCACTTGACTCGTATGGAACCAAGAGTTTCCGATGCAGCATGAAAGACGCTTAAAGCATGCGACGCTGATATAAATAATGCAAATATCAAATATCATGGATTATATGGGCGATGCTTGGAAAACATTCGGTCCAATCTGGCAGTTACGTGCATGTTCGCGCGCAGAAAATGTGATTCTAAAAGCATTGTCGATAAGAGAGAATAATGTTTCTTCAATTTTCATTGTGTCAGCGGATGAAATCGAAGAGGGAGACCCACCTGGAGTCTCTTCGCCGAGCACGAATCGATTGCCCGGAAATGACGTATGAATTATAAAAAACGTTCAATCGAGCCACCCACATGGCGAGGGACGGATCTTCGATCGTCGAGTAATTCTTCCTCCTCGATTAAATCGGCAATAAGTCATAATTATCAAGCTCCGCGTTAGGGGAATTAAAATTATTGATCATCGAGAAAAGAAATATGTTTGACGTCATTTTTACATAAGTTAATAAATCATTTAATACTTTCAAGCCTTAGAATTGATTCTAATGCGTCATCACAAAATGTATTTTTATCTTCTCTTTGAAGAGCGATATCGCATAACTCTTTATAGATTTAATCTTTGCAGATTATAGATTTAATCTTTGCAGATCTTCTACGATTTTAGCACGCTGTTTATATCGCTTATAGAGCTCTTAATAAATGTGTATATTTGGATACACATTCAATTTCATATCATTTCTTCCTTACAACTTCCTTAACTTTTACATTTTGCGTCATAGGATCTGCTTCCCATTCTCAAAAACATTGACTCAATCGAGAATAGTGCCGTTTCCAATTCAAAAAGTCGATTTCATTCTTTGCTATTTATTAACGCGGATTATTTAGTTTCGCCTTATAGAGTCTATTCTGCCCTATCTCTCAAAGATAGATACGTGACGGCAGAAATGAAAATAGATTACTCGAATGAGATTTCTCTTAAATATTACGAGGTTTATCATCGATTCGCCGATAAACGTAGGACAACAATACGATTCGGCAAGATAGCGCGCGCACTCGTCTCTCGCTGAAGTTTTCACGCACACGCGTGCATGTTCGGCTCATTCTGTGCCGTCATCGGCAGCGGGTCATCGTCCTCTTCCTCCCCGCTCACCCCCTCGTCCTCCGTCCTCTCCGCGTAGCACGAAAGTAAAGCGTTTAAAGAGCACGAGTGCCACGCACACACGAGGTGGCGGAGAGCCGTTGCAATGCGCGCGAGCGCGATAGAAACGCGTCTTTCCGTCGATGAAAGCACGCGAAATTCACGCGTGCGAATCCTTTCCGTCTGTCCGGACCGTGTGCAGCTCCGTGGTGCACGAGAATCTCTCTCTCTCTCTCTCCTGCGATCCATTCATCGCGAGTAAGTGGGCCGATCGTTATGACGAAGGCGCGAACGAGCGCGTTAAACGTTGCAGCCGCATCGTCTGGGCGCGGACAACGCGAAAATTAATTGTGCCACACGGAACAACTTTCATTTTAATGTCGTTCACGGGAGGGAAAGCTCACGTGAGTGCTCTACTCTGTAACATCTTTCTCACCGTTTATCGTCTCCCCGTGATGCACAATGGAATGGAAATTGTTTCCCGCTCGCTGCTTATCCAAATTAATTAACGACACGAAAGAGACAGAGAGCTTAGAAGAGCTTGTCTTCTTCAGTTGACGTTGATGCGAATGACTCAATGATTCAACACTTGTTGACGAAATTTCGCATACAGTTGCAAAAGCTTATTCTCTTCAGTATTTTATTTTCACGAAATATGCAATTAATAATATAGTATATATATATATGAATATACAGACATTTCATAGTAAAATAGATGTAAGCTTTCTCAAATCTTCAGTTATCGTGAGTTGATTACTCATTACGATTGTCAATTCCATTGAAGTAAAAACTCATTCTGCTCCAGTCACGTTAATGACGTGTGTTATATGATCCTCGCGTCCTTCCGGTCGTGAGATTCTCGACCTCTCTTTCTTTCTCTCTCTTTCTCGCATGACCGTTTTTTCACATCAAGATATTCTCCCAAGGACGTCCTCGTCAAGGAGCATTTTTTAAAAGTGAATCACCGTCTCCTTCTCTGTTACAGGTGAGGAAAGAGGTGTCCCCTCCTCTCTATGCGACTTGGCCACGTTCATCGTTTTATATTCTAGCAGAAAGAACGGAGCATTTTTTATCATCCATGTTTCATCATATTTGTATTAATTTTCAAAAATATCTGTAATCATTCTCGTATATTCCTCGTAATATTCCTTGCATCATTTAGCAGCAAACAGAACAAACGATTCTGAATTCGGAATGGCATTTGTCGCGAAGGAACGGGGGCGCAACAGCATCAGTCCTCTCAATATTTCCATATGGTGCGACGCATTAGATCCGACAAGTGCAGGAACAACTTGCATTAAACGGAGAAAGGCGATTTCTTTATTTCCTATAAGCATTCCTGCTATATGACTCACGCTGCTTCTGAGCTCACCAATTCAATCGCGGGTCCGTCTGTCGATACAAAGGGGAAATCATTATCTTTCTTTCTTCTTTTTTCTTTTAATGCGCTAACAAGAGAAATGCTTGTCGGGATGCGCTTAAGGCGAGGGACCGCTCGCCTCGTCTGCAGAGGCGTGAAACGACAAGAGCGCGGGATATATCGCGAGAATGCAACGCCACGCCGCGTATCACCTCAAACACGAAAGTTTCCCACGTGTGTAACGCAAGCATGGGCTTAGATTTCTACGGGGCGGGACGGGACGGGGACGGGATTCGGATATGAGACTTGCGATAACGCGCCTAAACGGGAAACATAGACGTGTGGTGTGAATGTATAGAGTAAGTCCTGGCAGATAAGAGTTATGGATTACTAACGGGAAGCATGAAACTGAAGTACGAACGAAAATTTATTAATTATTCACAGACGTGCGACCCGTCTGTGAAGTATAATTCTGGAGGATATCATTAGACGTTATCTATCGAGACGGTATTTTGTATTTAATATACGTATCTATTTTACATTCTATTTTATATATTTTATTTTACATTGTGACATTAACGTAAATAGGAGCATGGCTCCAGTTTTAAATAAATAAAATAATAAGGGGATCGATAAAGTTATCTACATATAGAGACGGCAACGATAAAAATGCGACTTAGGTTTCGGTCAGCTACAAATCGTTATTCTCGATTCTGTATTAAAAGTAATGCTGCAAGAAACTATTGTGCAACTCTAGTCGCTGTAAGTTTCGTTTATTTGCTCGTGATTTTCTTTTTTAGATAACTTCAACAGATTAAAGATAGGATTAAAGTAGGAAGATTAAAAACAATTAGCGCTCTTAGATCCTATTATCATTGTAAAACGAACGGAGCGCATTTATTTATCAGAAAAGCATTAAATTGATTCAACGAATTTTACAATTATGATAAATAATTTTCAAACATAGAATTCTCAGGTACGCGGTATCTTTTTCACGGAAATGTCGCACGTGCTATATTCTTTATCTTCCCTCGTTTTGACGTATACGCGTTAATTTAAAATATCGCGGAAAAGGTCGTCATGTCACCGTGAAATCGATAAGTGATGATATTCAGCTAATCATACCAGTAAACGGTTGGAGCAGTTATGATATAATAAAAATAAAGAAAAAAAAAACAGAATGATTCTATGTTATAAAACTAAATATACGAGAAAAAATATTAAAAATATCGCACAGCTGTAAAAGGCATCGCAGACAAGCTCGACGCAAACTGAAATCGGAATACTCACTTTGTAGACTTGGCCATACGTTCCATTGCCGACCACTTCTATCAATTCGAAGATTCCAGCAGGCTCCTGGAAACATAAACGACCGATTAACCCTCGAGTCGCGTAAAACATCTCCTTTTCGTCATTAAAGGAGAACAGCGCTGGTTCGGTGAATCGCCACGTTAATTGCTCCGATTATCGCGTCCACGAGAGAGCGATGAAAAATTTCCCGAGTTTTCCGAACGAATAAAAATAATAAAGTTGAAATGAAAAAGTAAAGGAGATAATTTTACAGAATTATTTGGCGTAGCGAGGAAAATAAAGGACGTATATTATGCTCGAGCGGGAGAGTCTGCGGATCGATATTTAATATAAATAGAAAATATTGCTGCGAGCTTCCGGTTATACTAGGTTTATATTTTGCAGCCGCTTTACGTTATCCTGCCGTAGAATGAAACAGGTGCATAGTCGGACGTTGAAGAAAAGGAAGAAGAGAAGAGATAAGAGGGAAAAATGCAGCCGCGAAGAATAAATCTATATTCTCGTGGACCGCTTATTCCTTGACTTGATACAATTCAATCCGTCTCAAATAAAAAAAAAAAAAATAGTTACTCCTAGACAGAAGTCTCTCTCGTGCGAAAATATCTGACGCGAAATCTGACGAGACGAAGTGGCCGTCTCGGCGGCGAAAATCCGACGGGGAAATATGACGGTCAGCCATCTTAAAAGCTCCTGATCGTGACGTTAGATTGCGTACAGCTGTAGAAAAATACAAGAAAACAGAGCGCAGCGACCGCGAGCGGTGGACGTGGAGGTATATTTCGGTGGTATTTCACACGTAAAACCCCAACCGATGCGTCTTCAGAGCGAACGTCCGATCTTTCGCCTCTTCGGGGTCTAGTCGAAGCTTGTTTTCTTTCCCGTCTACTATCTGACGATGCGATAGTGTTTCCTTCGCTCGGGCATTCTTAACGATAACGACGGGCTCTGGGGATCGATTCTCTCCCTCGTGTTCGATCTTTTTCTAGGCGCGCGAGGGGACGGAAAAAGAAAAGAGAGCCTGGCACTCGGGCAGCGCGAGATCCAATCTCGCGTGACGTTTGTCCGACTGTCAACAGCGTTGCCGGAGTGGAAACACGATCGGCGGACGGGTCTCGGACGCGTGTCGCGGTTTCGAACGGCGAAGACGCGGATTCCTCTCGCGAGAGAGTCCGCGGGGGAACGTCGATCGCGTGCTACACGGTACGTAATCTGCGGAGGGGCGGACGGAGAGCAGGGCGAGGGAAGAACGGTGATGTCTGTCAGCGATGCGTGCGCGTGATGGATCGAGCAGCGGAATCGCTCGACTTTTTCTTTCTCGACGACGTTACGCGGCGTCAAAAACCCGCGACAATCGAAAGAGAGAGAGAGGGATGGATTCAAGGCGAACGTCAGTTCCTCCTTCTCCTCTTCCTCCTCCTCCTCCTCCTCCTCTTGCTCCACGACGGTTCTCGCGAGGTTAATCACCAATGGTACGACGAGACACGCGCGTGACACCAGGCGGGTCCGGAAAGCGGCCGCCGGGGGCGGCGGATCGGCGGTCGTTGCGGGCCTGGAAAAAGGAAGGAAAAGGACGGAAAACGAGGCGCGGGGGAACGTCATCGACGAATCTCACGCGTTTATACGTACCTTCAGAGCGTTCAGGTCAATGTCGTCGAGCGAGCAGTTGACGCTCGGTGCCAAATTATGCGCCATCTTGATACGCCACTCGCGCTCCCCTCTGTTAGGCCTCTTTCTCTCTCTCTCTCTCTCTCTCTCTTCCTCCGCTCGCTCGCTGGAGCTGCTGGCCGATTACACCGTTCGAGCGATTCTGCCACTCGATTCCGGCTCTCGTCGCTCCTGTTCTCTTTTCCCTTCGACTGCTGTATCCTTTCTCCTTCTATCTCTCTCTCTTTCTCTCTCTGTTTCTCTCTCTCTCTCGCGCGCTATCTTCTCCTGGCGCACGAAGATACAAGGGCGGAGAAAGGAAGGAGCACCGAGGACGCAGCTCGCGGCACACTCGTCGCACGAACACTACGGGGACGCGCCGAGCGTCGTCGTGGAGCGCCGACGAGCGCAGCTCATAGCTCTCGGGGGGAGATCCTGGCCGAGCCGACTACGCGACGAGCGTCGGCTTATCGAACCGCGGCGGCGGGACGCGCGACGACGATCTGCAGGGCGGAGACGCACGCGGAGCGGCGACGACGGTGCGGCACATGGCGCGCGCGGAACGCACTGAGAACCGGTGGGGCCCCGTCGAACTGTCGGCTGCCGCCCGAGAGAGCGCCGAGGATACACACACACCGGAGGAGGCCGTCTAGCGGTCAAACCGGACAGCGTCGCGCCTCCATCGCGTTTCGCGTTTCCCTCTCTCTTTCGCCTCCCCCTCTCCTCCCACCCGCGCGCGTCGAGAGAGGGCTTTTTTCTCTCGCACGCGACGCGAAGGGTGCGCCGCGAATTCGATATATCGCCTTCTCTCTTTCTCCCTCTCCTTCCCGTCTTCGCGCAACAGACAGGAGAGAGACCGACGTGTGCCGGAGAGAGAGAGAGGACGGGAGAGGAGTCGCCGAGAGCGCCTAGCGCCTAGCTGGTTTACCGATAGCGGATGCGGGTGAATTTCGGAGCCGAGGCGAACCGAGTCGAGCCGAAGCTCTCACCGTCCCTGCATTTATCACGTCCGTCAACGACTGCACCGCCGTGCACCGTCGCGCTGATCGCGCACGCCTGTTTTTCTCTCTCTCTCTCTCTTTCTCGCCTACGGAAGCTCGCGCCGTCTCCGTCTGTCCGTCTTTGTTGTTGGCACGATTGCACACCGCTGAACGCACCCGCTGACGCTGACGTCAACCAGGCGGGTTTAAGCCAACATGGCGATGGAGCGCTCCGCGATGTCCGCGATACATTCAAGAAGATGTACGCGTTGACTGACTACATGTTGCATACGTATACGCTACGCCGCCGCCCTTATTACGGGCGTATGTACGCGTACGCGCGCGCGTGAGAGAGGGTGTCGGTAAATCTCGGTAAATTATGCGTATTGTCGCGACATCTATCGATGTTGGATAAGAAACAGAGAATCAATTTAAGCTGTGCATTGATTGAATTTCTTGAATATCTTTTTTCACCAATGTAGATTAACTTTAATCTCGAGTTAACTTATTTTATTTTAATTTTACAAATTTGAAAAAGTAAAAAAATAAGGTAAATCGTGATTGAAGTTAATCTGTATTGAAGCTTGGCGTGAGGACTGTGGCGGGTGGCGGGTATAGCGAGGCAGACAGGAATTCCATGCACGTGGAGCAGGCCGATGAAGCTTACTGCATTGGTTTGGCTCAGAGTCGACCCAGAGTTATCTGCGATAAGACAAGATTATATCGGTGGCCAAGCAGACAAAATGTCAAGCTGTACATCCAGGATATGGATTTCTTTCGGAGAATACAGAGTTTGCGGAGCTATGACAGAAGGAAAACATCATGTTTATTAGTGCGCCGGCCAGTGCTATTCGAGACATGGGTATAAAGAACACCTCGAAGGCTATCATGACAAAAGCTCCCCCATCATAGAAGGTAAGATGTCTTTCTATTCTAAATATATATCATAAAATAGAATCAACTTTTTAATATTCTGTATATTTTCAGGATAGCACGATGAGGATTAAACCAACAAAACGCTGTTGGCAGAAGCCAGGAAGATTGGCTTTCCATTGAGGATCAAGGTGGTGTGCGGTGGTGGTGGGAAAGGTATGAGGATCGCTTAGACAGAGTCTGATTTCATGGAGGCACTGGAATCTGCGAGGACCGAGTCCGAGAAAGTGTTCGGCGATTCGGCGGTGCTTCTGGAAAAATACGTTGCCGAGCCTAGGCATGTAAAGGTGCAGATCTTCATTGACAAGCACGGGAATGCCGTTTATCTGTTTGAAAGAGGCTGCTCTGTGCAAAGATGACATCAGAAAGTGATCGAGAAAGCGCCTGCTGTACATATTTTTTTTTCTATTATTACAGATATTTACGGAATATTGGAAAATTAATTATATGATTTTATTTTACAGTCTGGCATTTCTCAGCAGCTGAGGCAGGAATTGGGCGAAGCGGCTGTGCGAGCCGCTAAAGCTGTGGGATATGTAGGCGCTGGGACGGTGGAGTTTATAATGGATCGGAATAATCACAGTTTTCACTTTATGGAGATATGTGTCTCCAGGTAAAGCATCTAATCACCGACGCGATTACCGGCTTGAATCTCCCTTGTAAAAAGAATAAAAACACTCGCAAAGGGAGGATCCATGAGTGAATTTAAATGGAACGGTAATGGATCTCACAATGTTAAAGAATGGGATTCTAGTTTACCAACAGATTCCGCAGTAAGCATAGAAAATTTATAAATTCTCTCTATTGAAGGACTGTAATTCCTTCGGAAATTTTTGTTCATCTTTTCTGGCGTCTCTGTATGTCCCTTACAGATAATAATGCATCTAATTTCAACCAACATGGACACACAATTGGAAGACCCTTGGTTCAGCCAGACGCCAGGCCATTTACATCGAGATACATAGCGAGATCTGGCATGGAACTGTCGCGAAACAGGGGCCCGAGAATAGTCTGTCAGTCTATAAATCCACCGCATTACAGCCTAGCACTATCCGGTAATTTTCTTCCAAGCGATTACAAGGAAATACAACGGGTAATTGAAATCTCATGGTGTAGAT
>VBVR01001182.1:8530-33560 GCA_011638315.1 Tetramorium parvispinum | reverse complement strand
TGCTTATATTAAATGAAACTATAAAATATTGAAGAGGTACGATTTAGGAGACCGGTACGCATTCAGTAACTCTCCCCTACATTCTATACTATGTCGCCCGATTGTATAAAGCATTTTGGGCCCGACTTTCTTGCCGGCGGAAAATTTCCAGACGAACCTAATTACGAATATATTCGACGTTGAAATTGCTCTCGCAACTCAAGCTTCGTGAGTGTAACAAGATAAATAAGAATACCTTGGCACTCGATTAATTTTAAGTAGACTTAACTTCGACTTTACCTTAACAGAAAATTTCATTTGACGCTTAATCGTCGGGATATTGAATATTGGAAGTCGAGAAGTCGCGACGAGAGCGATGACGTACCAAATTTTAATGAAAGATCAACTCGAAACTCGTTGGAGAATCTAGCATTGGGAGATTCCGTCTCTCTCGTGATATTTGATATTAATTATTTTCGTGCGGATAGTATTATTTATTACTGACTCCCCTCGTACGTAATATAACTATATAATATTAATTTCCACAACGCCAAAAAAAAAGAAAGTACGTTTCCAAAATACAGTCCTACGATTATTAATATCTCCGTCCGCGTCTCCGGCGCATCTTTTCAGAACTCTCCAAACTGTCTCGCAGATATCTGTCCAGAGTATCGATTTTTCGATAACGTACTCCGCCGCGCGTTCAAGTTTTCGAGCAAGCCGATACTCAATTCTTGCTCCCGGCTGTGTGAAAATCAAAAAGAGATCGATAATACCTCTCTCTCTCTCTCTGCCATCTCCGCGTATGCAGGTGCGTAAAATCGATTGCATTTTATACCAGATATGTAACGTTACGTTAATGTCGTCGCGGTTGCGCTTTCCGCGCACGCACACGCACCTTTCGAAATCCTGATTAGTTAATGAAGTTAATAAGCGGTCGGGCGTGGCCCGTGGAACCCGATACGCGATAATGCAGGTAATGGCTATAATTTTTACTCGCCGCGCAGCGGTGGATTACGTTACTTTAATAAAACGGGGCGGAACGCCGCGCTCGCGAGCGAAATGTAAGCGCGAATCTTTCGATCGCGCGCGAATTCTGCCGCCGCCGTTCCACATAAAATGACCGATTTTACGGGTGCCCCTTAGCATGATCGATAATTGCGAAGCGGTACCTATCGACTCGGTGCCGAGCCGCCGAAGATTAATGTCTCGGGCTCTTCGCAGCCCGAAACAGTAATCATCTTTTTATAATCGTAGCTATATACATTTGTTTCTATAAAACCGCTTCGCATGTCCAGAGAAATAAGAAGGTAAGAACCGAAAGAGAGGAATAGAGAGTCTCGTTTCCCGTCTCTTTTTCTTTCCTTTCTACTTGTTCTCTCTCTCTCTCTCTCTTTCGCTCTTTCTCTATCGCCTGCTGGCTCGCCCTACTTGTCTCACTTTTTACTCCTTCCTCCTTCTCCCCTCCTTCTCTATCGTTCTATCTTTTCTTATCTCTTCCCTATTTCCGTTCTGGCCGTCTCGCTCTATCTCTCTCCCCTCACCGTTATTTATCTCTTCCTATCCCCTTTGCCCCTATCCCTGTTTAGCCTTATCGATACGTCCTTGTCTATTCCCTTCTCGCGACCCGTAGTGCTTCGTGTCACTGGCGCCTTACCTCGCCGTCGGATCAAGACAGGTAAAGACAGAAAGTGACACAGGAGTGACAGGGCGAGAGTGTACGTACATTTCTTTGCTTTTGACGTTTGTTATTGGGTAATACCATCACACCATCACCCGCCGCCGCTCCTACCACACTCTTATACGTTATCCTTTAACGCTCGGTCGCGGCCCTTGTACGAATTCTCGACGCATTCCTGCGTCTCGACTTTTCGAAAAATGAAAGAAAATGGAAGAAAAGGGAATGGAAGTAGAAAGGAGAAGGAGAAACCTCTATTGGAACCTTGCGAAATACGTACACAGTCGATGGATCGGTGAAAATTACCGATTCATGGCCGACAAACAATGAGATATTAGAATACCACATTAGAGAAACGCGAGGAGAGTAAACAAATGCTGAGAGAAATGTACACGGCTTCTAAAACTAAGAGGTCTGAATCTTGTAGATATAACACGACGAATTCCACCAGCGAGAAAGCTTCCTCCATAAGCCGTAGGTTCTACGATTCTTTATTCGTAGCCTATGGGAGATGAGAGACTATTCGAGAGTCGAGCTCTTCGGGGGGGTGGGGAGGGGGTAAAAATTAGTAGAAAAACGTTATTCTTCAGTTAATTTCCAGTTGACTCTACTTTAATAGGATTTTTATCTCAGGATCGGTGCGCGGAATGTTTAATATTAAAAATTAAAAATTTACAAAAGCAGCGTGATCCATCGTGCCCATTCGATCGCGCGCTTAAGAGAATAAGCTTCGACGAGTAAATTCCTCGGGGCTCGCATTCGCGGCAAGTTGAGACGTCATTCGTACACTGCATATTTATCGAATTATCTAGTGCACACTGATGTCAGTGCACACTAATACTAATCTATAATTTGCACGCGAGAAAAGCCACTGTAGAATCGATCCGCATGTCTAGACCTGCAAGCAGTTTTTCGTTACCCTATTTTTTTTTTTTTTTAAACAATCCGCGAAGGAAGTCCAAGTTTGCTTGTATCAATCGCGCAAAATGGAAATCGATTCGATTTCGTCGGCCTGAGTCGAAAAGGAAAAACCAAAAAGGGGAAAACTATCGACCGCGATACATTTTTTTTTCTGGGGCTACATGCGCGCGGCCGGTGTTAATAAAGATTTTAACTCGGGCCTCCCTCTTCTCTCTCCCGGCTCTTTGTCCCACGCGGACTGCAGTACCGCACCACGCCTCCTAAAACCCTCCGGGCATCGTTCGTTCGGGCCGCGCGCGTTCTCTGTCCCTTCTCGGCTCGCCTCAAAAATTCTTGGTACTCTGTCGCTTCCGAGAAAGCGCTGTGCGGTCGCTTCGCGCCGCGTCGCGTCACCGACTCGTTCTTTTCCGACGGGAGCGAGAGAAATAGAGAGGAAAATAGATAGGCCGATAGAAAGGATCCAACAATGATCCTGCGTTCCAGTCAGTTTTCAATAACGGTGCGTTTTTTTTTAATCAAGAAAAAACACCGCCCAGAGAGATGTATAGAGAGAGAGAAAGAGAGAAACATTGTTATATAACAAGATGCAATGAATGAACCACGCAGCACACAGGAAGCGTGTAGTTTACTAAATATATCTATCGTTGATTTATTATCTTTTTTCTAACAATTTACGAGAACCGTGACGTAAAGTGGAATTTAAAGAAGTCGATGCCGATTATGACATTGGCGATATTTATTTATTTATTTATTGTATCACTAACACCAAATCCTTTATTTTGCGAAATATCACAAGCGCTTAATGCACAAATGATCCTCCAAAGATCTTTCAAAATGCATCGTCCCCATACTCTGTAATACGTGATATAAAAGTAACAGTTTTATTAATTTCCATCGTACAAAGATAAACTGCATGTGAAATTTTAATAAATATGTATTTATTTTATAAACTCCGAATTATGAATTGTTATCGAACCCCGGAGACCGTCCGATTTTTGACCATAAAGCTTAAATTGTTATTAATCATTATTAGTTATTTTTAATTAATCATTTAAGTGATCTACAATGTATATGTAATGACTGTAATATTTTTCATTTCATCCAGCGCGAGACCAGGGAAGTGGAACGGGGGAAGGGGAACTTCGATTTCAGTGCAAACAAGTAATGAGCATTTTGTGACAATAAATCACAGCCCGTGTGTGCCACGCACAAAAACGAAACGAACCAATTTGACGTACTCTCTCTCGTGCCTTTTCGTTCCAGTTCCATCGCGCGCTCGCGTATCCCAGTCCAACGCGAAAATATCAGTTCATCGATTGTTTTATGCGCAGTTTTACGACTTGCACACCTCCCAGTAATAAAACGTGGGAGACCTACACGGTACGCGGATCTAAAAACGCTATTTATTATGTATCGTATTGGATGAGCATTCGCGCGCGCGTTCCTATCCATGCGGAATCTTATTCCGCGATGAGAATCGCTCCCATCAATTAATTCGCCACGTACTATCACGAGATTTTCACCTATATTAATCTTTATCGAAAAATGACTATCTGTAAAAATTACTAATCGCTCGATACATCTCGACATTTTTTTCAAAATTTTCTGTTATCTGTGACATGCGAAAAATTTGCTCATCATTTCCAAGGATTCACGAAACCACGCTGAAAGAGAAATATAGTTACTTTTGGATTCAATCACAATTTTATAATAATTCTAATGATAATTATGATTAATGATGCAGTTAAGCTAATCATATTTAACCCCCAAAAAATAATTTTGATTTACATAGTATCCTCTAAATCTGAGAGGATTTTACTTTTATATTGACCTCAAAAAGATTCCTCTGAAATCAAGAGAAAAATAGTATAAACAAGAGTATTTAAGAGAGAAAAAGGTATTTTTCCCTTTATTGAAAGAGGAATATGTTTGCCGTGAAACAGTAAGCATAGAATATGAGATTATAGGTAAAATCTCTTTGAACGTAAAATACTTTTTCTGGGTGTTACCGTTAGAAATATTATAAAATTATGGCTGGGTTCAAAAGTAACTATATTTTTCTCTCAGTGCATTTCACTTCCAGAATTAATCTCACGCTTGATGATCGTGTGCGTATCGCTCGTTCATTTGTACACGCGTTATTCCACGTTGTTTAAAAGCGGCCGGATTCGCTCTACCCACGCGGCTCCGAAACGCGGCTCCGGGATAACGGTGCCATGCGGGTGCGCGCGCGCGCGCGCTCCTAAGGACGGCTCGGTGATTTCCAAGGAGCGAAGGAGAGCAGGGCGCGCGCGGCGCGATGCACAACTCAGGTAGTTTCCTACATTCATAGCCGCGCCGATGCCTGTCCGCCCCGGAGCACCCCGCTCCGTGTGATGAATATCCGTGTGGGTCCCTGCTCTCCGAAGGCATTCCCTTCCCTTCCCTTTCCTACCCTCCCGCTGCCCTCCGTTTCACCCCATTCAACCTCCCTTTCCCTCCTGCCCGTCCGGTTGTCCTTTGTCGTCCGCACGGCGCGCACAATGCCGCGGCGTCGAGGTCCGTGGTATGCCTTTCCCCCTTGCCTCTCCCTGCCTGCCTGCCTGTGCCCTCTCTAAGGTCCTTCTCTCCTTTCCTTTGGATCCGCGACTCCGTGAAAAGGACTTAATCACATGCGGCACTAGGGATTTGTCCCTTTCCGCCAGGTAGCGGCGTGCGCGCGCGCGCGCGCGTGCATGGAAGAACGGGGGAGGAGGGGAACGAAGAATCGTGCGAGGATTTCATGGGGCCCGATTGTGCGATTACTTCCATCTCGTTCCCCGTAGCTCACCCCTCTCGCCTTCGCCCGGGCCCCGTTTCGGGTTTTCGGGAAAGGCCGGACGGCAGGTACCTGCCCTTCCCTTTGTGCCGTCACGCTTGTGTGTGTAAGTGCGGGGCACATGGTAATTCTTTACACGCCTTTTTGGAACCGCGTGTTCTCTCGACGTTCTCGATCGAATATCTACGTAACTGTAGGTTCCGAAGGGCCCCTCCGTTGCACCTAGCGTTTTTCATACCGGAGCTCGTAGAAACGACACGAATCCGTCCGCTTCGGATCTCTCGCAGGCAGTAAGAAATCCCTCGTTGCACGCGAAACTTTACAATCGGCATTATTCGCTTTTATTTTGGTTTTCAATGTTAAGCATCTTGGGAAATGTCGACGGTAAGATTTAGAAAAATCTAATCTACTCTTAAGATCCACGTTACATTAGCTTACAACAGCTTGATGTTGAGGTGTTACGATACTTGCCTGCGTTCGCGTACTCTTGGCATAAATTTGTCACTCGCGAATCGTTATATCTGCCAAATGTATAATGTATAATGTCTCGGACTTACATTAGCGTTCTGAATAAATCGAATTACTCTCGCCAAATTTTTTCTTCGAAGCTCTTTGTGCGAGGTTCCCGGCAACTTTATTAGCAGCAATGTTCTCTAGCAAAATTGCAGGAAAGAAAGAGGATTTAATATATCTATTTTTATTTTTCATTTATTGTATAATTTATTTATCCGCTACATTTATTTATCCCTTCAGAAATTCCCAAAGGATTGTTCATTTTCAGAACGAAAAGCCTTTCCAAATCCACGTTTATGGCACTCTTTCCGTGTCATTTTCAAGGCAGAGATATATGTTTTTGCAATATTATCTATAATTTTTTATTAGGCGAAGCAAATTGCTACGGGTCGAAAAAGAATCTAGAGTGACAGTGAATATTCTCGCTGTTAGATTTTGACAAGCATTTCTGCGCGCACGAGAAAAAGGAATGGCTTTAAAATATTTGTAATTGGGTGGGTGAAGCAGAATTATCATCTTGCTCGATCGGACCCGTTATTCCGAGAAACGAGAGACTTCCACGAAACGAGGAGGATAACCGGAAATCTAGGGAGAAATTCGCATTAATTTGCACGTAATTTGCCCGGTATGCGATATTTTCATCGCGAGAAATATGGTATCTATTATTCTCTTTGTTATAGTCCGTCGTTCGTTTCGCGACTCTCGTCGATACCTCTCTCCCATTTTTTTTTTCACGTGCGCGAAATTCCACGTGTAAATCGCCCGAAAATCGCGCGAGACGAGAATAATGTCGCGCTACGTCGTACGCGCGTGTAATTATCGACACAGAGATGTACAATTTTTTCCCCTCCCGCCGCCTTCACCCCCCGCGAGAGTCGTAGCGCGATTGGGGGATGAGAATCGTAATGAATATTCCTTTAGCGACACGTGTATGTACAACAACACATCGAATAAATTAATGCGGGCTGCATTTCCATGCGAATATGTCATCCGCATTCGCGTGGCCGCCGCGCCGCGCCGCGTGTCATTTTATAATGTTTGTTTCGCGATCGATCGAACATAGTAGCGCCATTTACAGGAGGCCGCGATGGCAAAGGGCAGCGGCGCGCAACAAATGACGCGGACTAATATCTCATGATAATGAAAAGCCGAAATACACGGCACGGTCGCCGCCGCTGCCGCGTATCGCGCGGCCGATCGCGATCTTTGATGTCGCGCGTGCATTTCATTTTAATGTATTTATCCCGATCCAATCCCGATAATTGAAGGGCTCCATTTCAATGGCGGACTCCGCGAACGCCTTCCCCGCGACGTATGTAAAATTAACGGGGGAGAAGGGGGGAGGAGGGGGAAAAAAAGGAAGAGCGAAGGATGCCGGAGATGGCAAAAATGAGGACTTTCGTCGAAGAGACGCGCCAAACGAGGCTCTCGCGTCATGTATTTTATGGAGATTTTTGATCCGCCTTTCCAAATTTTCTAGCCTTTTTTTTAATAATTTGAATAACAAGATCCAGCAGCTTCGAAGCGGCGTTTCTCACTGAAATTATCCGAAACAAAATTGCGAACCTTTTAACGCGCCTAATGATATGTGTGCGTATGCAAGTAGATAGCGCTTTCAATAGTTCAATAGCAATGCATAATTCTACTGCGATAGGCGGTAAAACATATGCAAATTGCAGCGGGCAAGACGCGCCGGTGAACAACTAGTTAACAAATGTTTTCAACCTTCACACCATCGACATCGATCGTCTTTTCTAAGATTTTGATTTCTATCAAACGATTGAGAATAGACGAAATTATGCACTAAGAGAGAAATATAGTTACTTTTGAACCCAACCATAATTTTATAATATTTCGAACGATAATTATAATTAACTTAGCTATGCATGTATTAACGTATGTATCATTATGTTAACCATAATTATTATTAAAAATACTCTAAAATTGTGGCTGGGTCCAAAAGTAAGTATGTTTTTTTCCAGGGTGCAAATTTCCCATAGAAAAATTTATATATCACGAGAAACCGCGAATTAATTTATCCTCGAAGCCTTCCGGCTCGAGGATAAATTAAATCCGCCTCTTCGCGCTAATGCGACTGGACCGCCTAATTCGACGCCGAGAGCGTGTTTGCCTATTATTCCGTCTAAATTATATAAACGAGTAGAGAGCCGCCGAATGTGAAACCCGAGCGTATCGATACCGGACCGCGCTTCCATTATAGATCGCGGTTATATGAAAACGCAAATTAATTTTCCGCCCCGTGTACGTACACGGGGAGGAGGCCGCGGGAGAGGATGGGGGAAAGGGGAGGAGGGGCACACGTATACGTGTGCATTTCGCACGCGGTATAATCAAACCGGTGCTAATTTCGTATGAAATACATTTTATTCGGGCAGGATCCGCGCGCAGCGTAGGTGGGCGCCACATGAAACGCGAGGCGACCGACTTTTGACGGGCGGACCGCGCGAGAATCGTAATTTATACGTTAATGGCGTGTATCGTAAAACACGCGCGGGTCCCGATCGCAGGCGAACGCCGAGACGCGCGCGCGTTCCTCTCCGCTTAAAATATCACGTATTAATCGTGTCGAGTTACGTGCGCGTTTACGGCGCGTTTATTCGCGCCTCGGCTGCGGGTTGACCGCGCCGCGTCCGCTAATTGCTAAGGCGCGCGTCGCTAATTGTCGTCACGCGCGCCGCCTTGAACGCGCGCTTTTTACCGCAACGGGATCACGCGCGCGCGCGCGCGCGCGCGATGAAACCGTTTAATTCGCTGATTGATCAAGTAATAATAAGTACTCGACTTAATCGCGCGGCCGCGGCCGGCCGGCTGTCTGCAACGTTGCCTGAGTTAATCAACATGAATTACCCGCGTACCCGTTTTGCAAGTGCGGCCGGCATAAGCGCGGCGGACGACGTACGAATTATTCCTGCAAATTCACGCGTAATTTCACCCTCGTTCTGTCGATCTCCTTCCGCGTTTTATTTTGCATTCGTGCCACTCGGTAATCTCGTCGACGCAATCGGTCCGAAAGATATCAGGAGAATAGCACTTACCTCGCATACATCTTGCGCGTCTTCTTTCCCTCTTCTGATCCTGTGCTGTCCGTTGTCATGTCGAATCCACGGGATGAGGAGTAACATAAGATAGTTGAATTTTTTGGATATATTCGGGATACTAATGTATTCCCGAATTACATTCTCTCGCAGCAAGAGTTTCATCGAATGTTTTGTTTTGTAATCTTTCGCGAATTTATAGCTTGTGACTAATCAAAATCAATATTTTTAATCAAAATATTTTCCTCGATGCCTCGAAAAAACATTTCCCTCACATTAATCAGAAAATCCATAAATATTAGCAGAATGATTATTTTTTGCATAAAGCTATGATAATAAGACTCGTCAGGCAGGATGTCAGAACCGTGTAGAGAAAATTGAAGAAAGTTTCTTAACGGAGAAGCTTTTCGGAACTTTTTACGAGACAGAGGACACATAACAGAGGGAAGAGGAGGGGGGAGGGGGGCAGAATCAGAAACAAGACCGCTATGACTTCTTGAAAAACGTAACATATTCTATATTTAACAAATATCTTTTCCATGTTTAATATGTACAGTTACGCGATGCGTACGTGTGTTTTGCCTAACGTACTTCGTCAATTGAGTATTTACAATGCATATAATTACAGTGTGCCTGTCGCGGACGGAGTGATCAGCAGGCCGAATTCCGCTCGCGTTCTCTCCCATACGCAAACACACATACATATTGCCTATACGTACATATACATACACACTCCGCGCGCGTACATACGTCTGTATATATACACTGTATATACGTACATCTACATATACGTATATATACCACACACATGTACGCGCGATGGTAAATTCTACTTGACACAAATGTCGTTGAGCCTTAAACCGAAATATCCGCTTTACGTTGGTTTCTCTCGGCGATCTAGAGCCCGCGAGGAAATTCTTGAATCCTGACCAACTTTTCGGGAGGTCGGAAATAAAGCGGCGAAAAATTTGCGAATTCAAGGATTTAGCGAGCGCTCGGTCGACTTTTCACAAAGTGTGACGTTTAATCGTTATTATGTACACGTGACGTTAACTAGATCGAAACCCTGGAGGTCGCCTCGTTTTCCTCGAAATTCTTCGTCGGAGGAATATTTCGGGTTAAGAGTTTTAAGCCTCGCTCACGCGATGGTACGTTGCATCGTCGCAAGTCTCGCTCCAAGTACGAATCTCTCTCTCTCTCTCTCTCTCTCTCTTCCACCCTTTCTCTCCCTCTCTCTCTCTCTCTCTCGGTATCGATCGTATTTCCTCTTTCGCACTACGATACGATTCGCTCGGGATACGGGGGTAGAGCAGGAAGAGGAGAAGCGGCGCGCGAACGAGGGTCGAAATCCGTTCGCGACGTGCGAGTTATCCGCTTCCTCGGGTCGGGCCGATTAAAGCGCGAAGGTTTTCCTAAGGTTAAAGAAGGGATTCGATCGAGAAGACATGCGTACGTCGTTCGTAACGATCGTTCAGGCCCGTTCGCGATTTATTACTGACGGTAGAAATTATAATTTCAGCGAGTTCAATTTCTGACGTTATAATTACGAGATGTATTCTACGATCTCCGTTGTTCCCAATAAATCACTGAAAGAAAAATATAGTTACTTTTGGACCCAACCACCATTTTATATTTCTAACGATAATTATGGTTAACATAATGATACATGTAGCTAAGTTAATCGTGTTTCGTGTTAGAAATATTTTAAAATTGTGATTGAGACCAAAAGTGACTATAATTTTTCTCTCAGGGTTGCATTGATCGTTTCACGCGTGTCTAAAACACAGAAAGTGAACTCACTGGAGTATTATGCCTTTATTTTAACCCGCTGTTTATCGTAATGACGAAAGAATGGCGAAATCTTTGTAGAACATTGTAATCTCTTATCTTAATTGAATGTGTTATATTTCATTTCAGAAATATCGATTGCACAAAACACAAAACCAGTTGTTGCCACATCAACGTAGATACGGGGATTAAGAGGGTATTTACTAAATATTTCGTTATCATACTTTGTGTCCGATAAGAGAAGTACCATCCACACATGTACTGTATATCGCAAACAAAAAATAAGAAATTACAAAATTCTACACGTCACTGATACGAAGTGTCGGCGCGGACCGACAAGCGCAATTTTTTTTCTCTCGAAAGTCAATAAAGCCGATTAAACGCAATAAGAGGAGAAAAACAAAAAAAAAAAGGATCGAAGATATCGACACTCCTCGCGACTTCCAGGGGAAAATCGAGAGGAAATTAACGTTGAACCTTAAGGCATACAGTACAGTAGCGATAGTGTACGAGGTATTTTCATCGCGACCTATCATACGTAAGCTACTTACAATGTGTTCAAACATTCGAGGTATTTTCCACGCGGCCTATCATATGTAAGCTACTTACTTTATCGAACAGAATAATCGAAGGGCGGGAGAAGAGACAGTATCGCGCGCGATCGCTTCGTCCGATTCTCGATTATCTCGTACGGCGCTATTTCTCGAGTATTTCGGTTTGGCAAAGTCGATCAATCAATCACTTCAATTCGAATGCCGTTATAATTGTATGCAATATCGTAAATCGAGGCCGCCTCGTGGACAGACAGGTAAAATCAAACGCAATACAGATCGAGAAACAATTCTACCAAAGTTGATTAATAGGCATCAATTGACGTGGACCAATTGATTAATTAAAAAAGACTGTAGCACAATGACAGTCAATTGTGTTTAACTATTTTAACTATTCGATTTTCGCAAAGTGGATCTTAAAATCTAAACGATAAAATGGGAGCAATGCCGTCTCACCCGAAGATACCTGCACTGAGAGAAATATAGTTACTTCTGGCCTGAACCGTAATTTTATAATATTTCTAACGATAAATATGATTAACTTAACTATACGCATCATTACGTTAACCATAGTTATTGTTAGAAATATTATAAAATTGTGGTTGAGGCCAAGAGTAACTATATTTTTCTCTCAGTTGCGCATCGCTGTAAAATAATCTCGCGGTTCACCATAAATAATATTCATGTAAATGGACCATTACGCATTTAGCGTTAAACATATCGGAAAAATGCTTTACTACTAATCACCTGAACGTTCGATCGCCAAGAATTCCGTATTTAATTGGAATTTCCAAGTCGATTTACGGAGGTATCGATTACACAAATTCGTGAGAGCCTTGCGTCCGTGTGTCACCAAGTCTCATTAACAGTCAGAAACGTCGTGCCGATTATCGAATCGTGAAAAAAAAAACACACGAATAGGTGTTGGTTGTCGTAAACGAGCATCTTGCATTATATTAAGCAACTAGTATTTCAAACAACTTTCTCTGGCGAGTATTGGATTGCAGTGAGAATCTGCTATCTGGTTGAGACGGAAACTCGCCTATTGTTGCCGCTATTAGCCCCTTTTAATTAGCAAAAGTAAATGCATGTCAGAAATAGACGTCATTAACTTTGCATCAATATAAACAACTCCACGTTGGCATAGAAAAGTTGTCAAATGTGTCTCTTTTGAAACGCGAGACATTGAAAATACGGAATATTTTAACGGGAATTTAATTATGCAGGTATTTATAATGATAAAATCAGAGGATGATGCGTTTGACATGTATGAGAAAGGTCGAAAATTTTAAATTTTGCCAGAGAGAGAAAGAGAGAGAAAGAGAGGGAGAGAGAGATAGAGACGGAAAGAAAAGAGTACTTAATAAAATTAATAAATATTCAAACAGACAGCTTTTAATCGAATTGTAAAAAGAGATGCTCTTTTCGTATATTGCGATTTTTAAAAAATTAATTTAGATTTTAAAGGCGATGTGTCATACTTTATCTTGATAAAGCTTAGTTACAATAACCACTTCGGGAAAAAAAACACAAAAGGACGAAGTTGCATGGGTTTTTATCTGCAATAATCCACGTATATATATCGCGAAAGCAAATACAGATAAAACTGTGTCAGGATAAACACACGGAATAAATATTTTTTCACGCAATCGTTTCAGGTACATTTACTGCGATAACTCGTGTGAACGTTTATAAAACGTGCAAAGCTCCCAAGCAACAATTTGAGTCCCGTGTATGAAAACTTCGGTCTCTCTATTTCTGATATTTCATCGTGCCTTTTGATATCTCGGAAAAAAAATTTCATGTTTTACTCATGTTTTCATAACTGCATCAGCGTGAATACAATAATAATTTCCGCATAAAAATAATTCCAACCAACTCCGTGCAAATAATTATCTCTTTATGATAAAAATAAATTTTTCTTCCGAAGTTGACAAAGTAAGTTTTCGTGAGTCACGTCTTTTGCAAGTTGCGCAAGTTCGGAAGTCACGTATTATTGGGGATAACACGCTATATTAAGATTCGCGATAATAATAACAGGCTTCGAGAACCGAAGTTAGAAATTTCGAATTCTATTCTAGTTTGATATACTCGCTTTAACTCTCGTTAGGTTTTTTTTTCATTTTAATAATGAAAATGTTGATGAGAGGACCACTTTGATTTGCATTCTCGACACGAACATCCGCAAGGAATTTGTATAATCGATATTAAAAAATTTTTTCCAGTTGTATTAAAAAAAATAAAAATAAAAATAAAAACTGCACTATTGAATTAATTTGTCCTTTCTCCCTCCGTTGCAAAATGCGATTCGTGAGTAAAAACATGACTGTTCTTTGTGATCGCAGTGTACAACGTAAGCTTCGACTATAGTTGATTGATCGATAATATTCTGCTGTGGAGCATAGATTTAGAAATCTTGGACAGCTTGTTAGGACAAAACAATAGTGAGTTGTGTTTAAGTGTTACTTTGATTGACTTGCACTGTCGAAAAATCGAGAATTGCCAACAATCTCTCACTTCTTTGTCTTAACTGGTATCTATCTCCGCTTACAGATGAGATTATCTAGCTCTTCTAATGTCCATTTCTATCAATGCAGATTAACTTTAATTTTGGTTTAACTTACTTTCTATTTTTTTTTTAGTCCTAAGAATTAGAAAGAGATGAACAGTAAGTTAAACCGAGATTAAAGTTAATCTGCATTGGTAGAAACGGACGTAAGTGGTCTCTCAGTATGATATCATGCTGATAAACAGTATCGGCGGTGGTTCACGTGTCAGGTTTGGGGCGGATTTTTGGTAACCCGGTTTCTAGCCGGCAGTCGGAAATCGATCCATGAACATCAGTTTCACATAGCCCATAAGTCAAAGATTATTCTGCATGGACATATATTATCCGCCGGTCGGTCACAATAATATTTCTGGCGGTTTATTCGCGCGTGAGTATAATTAACATATTTAATTGTTTAAATAAATTTTTCCTTTCGACTTAAAATGTTTCTTCTCTTCGTCGAACTTTCAAGAAATTGACAAAAATTTTGGGATCGCCGATCGTGACTGTCCTTATCCGCTCCTTCGTTCCTGATAGATAAAACACGCGTAACTACGACATTGCTCCACGATGTGATACGAGAAGTCCGCGCGAAACGACTCGTTGAAACGAGTAGTTCGCTACGAGACTACTTAGAACTAACATTTGGCATCCTGTCAATTAAACTATTTGCCAGCGAAAGCCTTCGCGCTATTCGCAAACGGTAAGTGTGACACATTAGCATTAAATCGAGATTGCGGCTGCTGCGCACGAGTAGCAAGGACGAATCTACCAATTTATTATTACGATCTCCGTTAATCTAATAAATATTGAGACGTAAAATTCAAAACAATTCAATTCCTTCATTTCTGCAAGATTGTTCTTATTTTGTATTTCTTTATATCTCTCATCTATTACGTTATCTAAATTTAATTCAAATTAAATTTTAATTATTTAGATCGCAGAAAAGACTCGATTTTAAATTATAGAAATATTATTTGCAACTATTTTTCTTTTATATACTGTTCTGCTGTAGATATTAAAACTGCGATATCCGTTCAAGGACATCGATTTAAACAGAATTCGATTTCATCCACAATTCTAGGATAAAGCAGAATCTCACGGTATATTTCTTGCATGATTAGCTTGCACGCTGCTGCGTCTACTTTGCTAGACACCTCTGCGCACTGAGTCTTGGCAACGCTAGCATGCACGATTTCTATGTCTGCTACGGTGCATTAGTTCGTATTCTTATTTCTTCGCATGCATCAATATATGTTTGATATAATCACATTTAATCGAGCTGACGTTTTCACTAAACAAATGTATATTTTCTTGCATGCAACAATATGTAATGTCATGATAATAATATAGTAATAATTATAATAAAATCAAATAAATTATAACTAACAGTTGCCATTAATTTATTATTTTAATTCATTATGTATGAACAAAATTGCAGTGTATGAAACTAGCCCCTTCAAGTTACAAAAACATAATTTTGTTTTGAATTCCGGATTATTTAGAACTAAAAGAAGAGTTCTTGATAATTTAAAAAAAAATCCATTCAATTATAGTAGTGAAAACAAATTTTGAAAATCGGGGGAGAAAGATAATTTCACGAAGCTTATTATCCAAATTTGAGATCGAATAATTTCTGAATGACTTAATTTTGTGAATATCTAGATAAAAAAAAATTATTGTGAAAACCTTAAATCATTTTGTGGCAAAGATCCGTCCCTGCTAACGATGACAACAAAGTCGAGGACGATCGATCCGTTCGTATCAACGAAAAGAAAAATAGCTTACACACAAGAACGTATTTCATATAGAATGTCCAGAATTGACAGAAAGTGAATACACATTGCTTTCAGAAAATAATAATTCCTGAATCATAGGAAAAAAATTATTCATCGTTTAAAGCAGATCTCCTTTAAAAAACTTTAATTCATAAAATACGGAGTATTGCTTTTTTTCGCAATTCGAAACGCGATGAATAACAATTATTATCTGTAAGAACATTTATTTTAAACTTGATCACGAACAATTCGACATATCCGTCAATTCCAAAACAACTCTATACACCTGTTTGTTGCACATATGCTAATGACGGTATAATGATTTCGTTACACGATCGTCGAGCACCGATAATCGTTCTCGATCATACATAGCTGGCAGAAACAGCATCAATGTAAATCAACGAGGATAAAAAAAAACTGTCCAACGTACAAACGTAACCGTATCAACAAAAACCAACGGATTAGTGTAGTATGTACGTAATATCAAGTGTATAACGCCATTATGCTTGGATCGATAATCTACGCAGCTGTAATTAATTAGTACGCAGGTATATCACACACAATGGTACGCATCCGTTCTCCCCTTCTCACATCTTTCGAAACACGCAATCGTATCGCGAATTCGGCGCGCTAAAATAACACTCTCGTCCAGAAAAATTCGTTTTTTTTTTTGTAATATAAAAGCTTATAACAATGAACAACGAAAATAGCTTAAGCTGCTAGAGTATTCCGCTTCTGGGTTTTCTTTTGTCTCACTTCGTTCCTGTTTGCTCCCTGCTTCCGCACTTCTTTCTTTCTTTCTTCCTCGTCGATCATCGTTACAGTTAGTCGCGGTCATTATACATTCGTCTCAGTATGCGACGCGTTTCATTCGTTGAATATTTATACGTACGTTCGTTTTTCATGTCGTGTGCATCCTGATATGTTGGTGAAATGATATTTAAACGATATATCAATATTTTTGGAAAGTTATGTACAACTTAATCATAATATTAATTTCAATCAGATGAAACAAATTTGTCGTATAAAATTAAAGAAATACAATTGCAATTAGAACAACCATGATGCTGGTAATTCTAATTCCGACATATCTTTTGAATTTCATATGATAAATCTAAATCTCATAGTTTGATGTTTAAAAGAAAAAAAAAGTTAATATATTAAATATAATGATAAAAATTACATAAATTAAAATTACTTATTGAATCAAATTCATATAAGTTCCAATATAAGATACGATTTCTCTAAAGTATAGAATAACATGAATGTGCTCTAGATAATGCTAGATAATGCTATAAGCATTCGTTCCATTTTTGCCTTATCATAATTCGTTGGATGTTTCGAAGTTAACGGTACTTCAATAATTCAAGATTTGAAAGCGCAAATAATTGCTTTACAAAGTAGCATTTATCTGAAAATAATGACAACTTATGCAATTATTTTCGTTTTAGCGTGATTACTAACGTGATAATTTTTACAGTGAACAGTGATATGAAATCGCGCAGTAATTATGATGTTCATTGTGTAAAAAAGCTTATTAGGTATATGATGATTGTACGTCTTTTTCTCAATAAATAAATATTAATTGTCATATTTCCGGATTTCAGGATAATTAAGATATTTTTGATATTTTTAAATTTTTGAAATATTCTTTTGAAAATTAAAAAATTTTAAGATTTTAGAGATCGGAAACATTGTCTCTTTTTGTATCATTTTCTTTGATTATAAACTAATCATTAGTGGTAGAACAGATTGCGAACAAGTCTATTTTTTAAAATAATTAGTACTTATCTATGGAAAACCAAAAAACGAGTGAAATCGAATATTCCGCTTCGTAGATTCGAAAACAAATAATTTCAACAAACAGACACGTGATTATTTATTATAAAATAGATACAAAATAAAACATTAAAATGTATGATATTAAACGAATAAAAGTTATAAATAGAAATCGGGATAACTAATAGGAATAACTGATAGTTTTGTTTTAGAATCACCGAATACTCTAGTTATAAAACCGATAAAAATAATATTGTTAATAAATTCAATTCTTGTAAATTTTTAATAAGGTTTTTTTTAATATAGGTTCATTAATAAATCTTATTAATTGCTAAAAAAAATTCATATGAACAATAGCGCAGCGCACATTAAAATCCGAAATCATAGATTCAAAAATAGAAACTGTATTCATTGATTTTGAATAAAAAAATTGAAGTTGATTTAACAAGACCACATTCATCAATACCACCTCCGTTAAAACAGAATTCTATGTGAATATTTAAACTCTATTTCAAATTAAATGCATGTAAGACTTAATAATCTTGTTCATCCCGCGAAATATTTTATATCTGATAACGTAAATTTTACTATTATTTTTCATTGAAGATACATGAATTTTTCATTGATTTAGATAGTTCATTATTTATTCAATATAAAAATTTTCTGTTCGTAATGGAATTATACACATTTTGCAAAATTTTCTTCTTAAGAATAATAATAAAAGATCCTTTTCCGCAACAATACTATTCTCCTTTCAGATCTACTTTTATGTATTGTTTGCTATTACATATATTGTATATCATCACACAATTATCTGACATAGAAATATTATATTATAAATTAATCCTTTTTATTTATGACGAATGCTCTATTCTTTGCTACTAATAGTTTATTGCATCTTTTCATCAATTTATCTCTTTGTCTTTCTACTTCTTCTTTATAAATGTCGATCTGTGCGCTGCGTAGTATCCATTACATGCGTTCAAGAGAGCTGTACAGTGATAGAACTCTATATTCAGCTCAGCTATGAAAGGGTTACAGTGCTGGAGTTGGATCCAGCAACGTTATGACATTAAAATAAAAAAATTATTAAATTAAAGAAATAAAATATCCGTCAATCGAGAAAGACGCAATAGATAAAATTGGAAGAATTATAATATGAACAGAAGAAAAGTCTATGACTACGTTTACACGTCACATTAATCGGGTTTTATAACATCCGTAGTTGTCAGATAGACCAATCATAACTTTTTTTCAGAAGAATGGGATAGCTGTGATTGGTCTGTCTGACAACTATGGATGTTATAAAACCCGATTAACATGCCGCGTAAACCTAGTCTATGATGCTTAACCAATCCAATCTCTACATCTTAAACAAATGCCAGAAATGATGAATTAATTCATTTAATTAAATATCAACTTGTTGAAATTTCTCTCCACTACACGAACAGATTCTTTATATTATACAAAAGTAATCTTTATATTAATAATGTGAGTATAGCAATAAAAACTTTCCAGATATCTTGCCACTGGAGATCTTCCCTTATCTATCGCACTAGCATTTCGAGTTGGCGAGTCAATAGTGCATTTGTTAATTAAAGAAGTATGTCAAGTTTTAATTAAAGTTTTACAATCAATATATATGTTACAACCAAGTGAAGAAAGATGGAAATCATTTGCTGAAAATTTTTGGACAAGATGGAATATGCCCAACTGTATAGGGGCATTAGATGGCAAACACATTATTTTACAAAACCCTCTCAATTCAGATACCATAACGAATTATCAGAAAAATATAATAATAAAATATTTCAGATATCATCTCCCCCTTCTATCATTTCATATTTGAACGTACACTTATCCAAATCAGTTCTTTTTTAATGGCACATGGTATTTTGAACTTTATGAGGTGGTATCCCATTCCATGGTAAGTTCAAAAATTCATTTCACGATCATAATATATTATTAAGACCGTTCCCAAATTTAACATGGTGCGAAGTTTGCATTTATTAATTGGCAAAAATAAATAAAAATATTATCTATATCCGAAAGTTATAACCGTTGAAGTATAATTTGTATAGAAAATAAAATGCAAAGAAAGGTTTACTTTAAAAAACCTCATAACCTAACCAGAAAGATCCATTTGCCACTCTTCCTGGTCAACAACAACCGTGCTGAAGCCGAATCAAGCTTCAGGAAGAAAATGAAAAGCGTTCGTGTTTCGTATTGTCGTTCTATTTTATTTATATCGCATAATCAACGGTCCAAATAATAGTCTATTTAATCTCTGGATTATTATCGTGACTGTCGAAATATGAGATGTCGTTATTGGTGATTTATCAGACTCAACCGATGTTTGAGACATTGATTAAATCGTTCTCGCTAATCACTTTAGCTTCCGACATTACATACAAGACACTGCAAACCTTCCAGTGGTCATCAAAACTATCCTTCCCCGAAGGAGAAATTCCTTCTGGGATAAAAATGTTCCGATACCATGGACGTAATATGATGACTTTTAGTCCTGTACCCGTACACGCGACCTTCCAGTGGTCATCAAAACTACAAAACACTGCAAACGAATCAAATAAATCTCGATTAAATTGAAAGTACGCAATAATTCAATCTATCTCCCAAGAGTCTATGACGCATTACAAGAAGCTGGAAGTTTATATCTCGTTTACATCATTCGTGGAACTGTCTCAGAATTATTCGCAAAATATTCAACAAAAATCTTAATGATGAGTCACTGTTTACAAATAGACGCCGTAGAGATTCTGTGCTAAGCTATCAAAATCGAACCACCAAAGTCCTAAATGAGATTGTTTGTCAAACACACAGCAATTCCTCAAAAATATATAACTGCGATAAGAGATTACATCAGTAGAGTGACAAGCATCCATCGAGAAGATTAGCTTGACACTCACTGAACTAAAACAACATACATATGAAATTCATAGGGTGTCAAATACAGTTTTTCAACAACGTCGAGTTGGCATTAGAAGCAGTGAACGCATTTCAAATGAAAAAAATAAGTAATCATATTTTTTCAGAGAAAAATGATGAGTGCGTTTTGAATAATACGCTAATCATATTTTTTCCCTACATGCAATTTTAGGATTATTTTCTTTGCTTAAAATCAGGAACTATTTGTGCCCTTAATAATGGCTTTGCCTTGATTATGATGATAAATATACGTACTAGAAGCCAATGCCAACGACTATGTGTAATTTCCAATAGTATCCAATATATATATATATATATGTATATACTCTAGGAGAGACCAGCAACCAAAATCAAGGACGACCTTATGGACCTCTCTTTCCCCACGATCTACAACTTCATCACTGAAGATATTACTTTCGCTTTAATAAAAATCAAGGAACAGTGTGCGGATACACACTATTACATATCGAACTTTCTAAATCAGACCTACGGTCGGTTTGTACTTTTCGACCAATTTGCCCAGTGCTATCTAATCCTATAATCAGTAAATAGCACGCACTAAATCCATACAATTCCATACACACACTCCATACAATTTATAATTATTATTTCTGAATTGAACGTCTTACGTCTCCGCTAAAAGAAATTCCGTGTTAGTCAATACGAACTCATCATTCTTGACTACATTCTTACCCGATTCTTCTTGCGTTAAAATGATTACTAACTTCGTAATCACGTGCTTGATCCTAGCCTTTTAATTTATAATTAGCTTTAATTAGCCTTTTTATTTATAAATTATCTTAAAGCAGTAGAAATCGATATCGGTGGAATTATCAGTTCACTTAAAAAATTCAACATTCTCAAAAACAAATTATAATATTACCGAACGATATACATAATATATAACGTTTCAAGAGGAATCCTACGTTGATTTTTCGGTATAGTCTATCTGTTGGATCATATAGCCGGATGCTAAGATTCACTATGTGCATACCACGTCGTGAAAAGAAATTGAATAAGGTTGAGTTACAATAAAAATAATTAAATGCTAACCGTTACAATAAACGAAAAGCAAAAATGAACAAATAATTTTATAAAATAATCGTATAGTCGTGAAACAATTTGTTGTAGCTTGTTATAATAAATATAGTCCAATCAACATAGCGAGGAATTTTAATCTAAATTTATACAAATGTTTATAACATAGAGAAACGGGATTATTAAGTGAATAATTGGTTACAATACCGAACTGAAAAAGGCGGTCGACGCCTTTGCGGAAAGTAATAACGATGCCATTATTGGTCGTTGAGCTGGACAAAGGAAGATTCGCTGGACTGCGTGCTCGGCTTGAATGGTTGAGTTTGACGAAGGAAGACTCGTTGGGCTTTGTGCAGGGGTCAAGACCCCGATCGGTGGCCGATGGACATTAGAATAAATCTTTTCGCTTCGCATGGAAATGGAATGAGAAAAATGTACGTTTCTATTCTGGAATTTATAATGCGAAACACACATGTTAATGGAATTTTCATACCAATCAACATTTGATGTGAGAGTATAGAAATGCTTTAATTCGGCAGAATTTGTGTAACAAGATCTTGCGTTGGGAAACACAAAACGCACAGCATCCTTAACTAAATGAGGGCACATATGCCTTGCCGGATGTGATAATGCCACGTAATAAACGGGCAGACTCCTATATAAAGAAATGTCGCAAACATAAATTGTTCCGTTTCCTAACTATATTAGTTTTTTCTACTCTTTCTGTAGACTTCATGTTTATAACAGCATCTGTTTTTTCTTCCAACGAAACATATAAATCTTTTTGTAAAAAGATAGGAATATCCTTTATTTTAAACATTTGATGATTAATTGTAATATTTCAAAATAAATGAATGATTTGAAAAATATAAATATTTATTCACTGAATAAACAGGTCATTTTAATATACAACGAGTTAATTGCAAAGTTGAAAGAAACGAAAGATCAAAGTGGCGAATTAAAACCTTAATTCAGTATTTGTTGTATTATTAAAATAGAAGAATTCTAAATAATGGAAGAATTAGATTCTGAAGTCTTTGGAACTAGAAAAGGAAATCCACCTCCTTTATCTACACACTGCGATGTACCACTTAAATACAACAAGCAAAGGGCTGCTCTTGGAATTCCATCAGAAGGGCAGAAAATTTCAAGAAACAATCCTTGTAAAAAGGAACTAGAATTAATAATCAAAACATCAGGAATCAAGAAGTTTAATTATTATGATTTAGCCAAATTTCAATATGATCTTTTAAATACTTTAGTTTTACCTCATAAACCTTTGATCTCTTCGGAATGGAAGCAACAATTGAGAATTAGCAAAAGTTTATGGAATTTAAATATAACATCATTAAAATGTACATCAATGTTGCCAAATATAACAGAAAACATTAAGATAACCCAAGAAGAAGAGATATATCTTCAAATTCAAAAACAATACACATTGAAATCATTTTGGGAAGAAGGAGTTTTGTCTTCTGGAAGCAATACATATCAACCATCACAATGGTGGGAGAAAAATGCCTATAATTTAACTTTTTGTCATTTAGGGAATTGGATGTTTTACATTACAAACAATCTATTTGTTATTAATGGCCCATTAGGTTCTGCTTTAGTTTCTAGAGATCACTTATTAATTATGTCTGATTTAACTTCTCAACGATATTTATTAAAATTATTAAGCATCACGGAACAACAAAACAAAAACAGACAAGATTTTCTTCCTGTTGATTTTCTGAATAAATTGTTAAATAATGGAGATTTGATATTAAAGCATGCAGGGAATAACAGTTACAATTATATTTATACGTTAGAACCACTCTGTGTAAGTTATCTGGTAGGAGATATTCCTGTTTCCTATGATCCTCCAAAAAACTTTAATCAAATTATTTTGCAAGAGGCAGAAACAATTGCTTCAGAATTATCTATTGAATTGTTACATAACGAAAGAATCAATTTAATAGAATCTATTAAAGACAATCCTATTATGATTTCCCAAACATTTGGATTATATAGAATTTGGGCCATCCTACATTAAAACCCTTGGAAGGAACTGTGGCTTTAAAAAATATAGTTAAAAAAGTTCGAGCTTTTGATTCTTCCATATCCAATGAAATAACTAATAAATTTAAAGAAGAATTTATTATAAGATATCTAAAAAAAGAACATAAATGGCCAATTTTAGATGTCTCACTGCTATCTCCAAAAAACCCTATTAGAACTGCTTATGAAATGAAAGGTATGTATCCGAAACACCACAAAGATTACAATAGAGAATCTCTTACCTTATTGAATTTTACACCCATCTTCCCTATAGATCCTAAATTTGATCTAATTGAAATGATCGCAGATAAAGCCATGTCACTCAATACAGAAGAATTAATAAATAATTTACAATCAGGAAAAGGAGTAGGATCATCCTTAGATAGATCAGTATTATTGCAATGGTTAAAATCATCATTACATGACCCAGAAGAATTTCTAAAATTTATAGATGAAAACGGATTCACAAGTCTTGAATCCTCTGTTGGTGTTAAAGAGAAAGAAAGAGAAGGAAAGATAAAAGCTAGATTATATGGATTAATGACACTGATGAAAAGGATGTATATTGTTCTAACAGAAGCATTATTATCAGAACATATAATTAATTTATTTCCAGAAATTACAATGATAGATGATGAAATACTTCTTGATAAAAAGAGACTTTCCTTTAATAATCCACAACTGAGAAACAGATCACTATTCACTAGTTTAGATTTCTCAAAATGGAACTCCAATATGAGAGAAGCAGAGACTTTGGGAATTTTTAATTGTTTTGACCAATTATTTGGTTTTAAGAATTGTTATAAAAGAACGCATGAAATGTTTAAGTATTATTAAAATAATGTAACTCAAGTGTCTTCTTAATATATACAGAATTTACTGTATCTAAATTGACCGCGGATGAAGAATCAAGTAAAAAGAAACAGAAAACAAAAGATGAACACAAACTTGTTGCTGAAGGTATATTAGGCCCTGAAATTATAACTTTACCTAGAATAGCAACATGTTTTTCTCAGCTTGCAACTAATCTATTTGTTGCAGGTCATGGTAAAACAGTAATCAACACCCAAGATTTCCCAAATTGTCCACCTACCATATTTTTACCAATATTGTAGTAAGAAAAGGATATATGGAGAATGGTATAATGAAAAATATTCACCCTCAGTTAATGTTAATTGCCATTCTTGTAGATAATGTTCTACACACAAGAGATAGAGTCACTTCTTTAGATCTGATATGGACATATTATCTTGCTGCATATAATTCCGGAGTGCTTATAGATAGTGCTCGAATTGAACAATGTGAAATATTTAACGTTACTGAAAATAATAAATTTAAAAAAATAATAAATTTGTAGATAGTTTGACTTCAATAAGAGAAAGATGTATTCAAAAAATAAGAGAATTAAGACCTCATGAGAGAATGGAAGATTTTGTAAAAGAAATGAATACATTAGTTTAAAGTTATATATAACAAATTATTTTATATCAACTATTGTTATCAAAACTTATATCTCAACACAGACAATGTTAATTTATCAAAATAAAATTATGTTGGGACATAATAACAAACCAATGAAATAAAATTATACTACAATATAATAATAATTGGACGAATT
>VBVR01001181.1:0-33583 GCA_011638315.1 Tetramorium parvispinum | reverse complement strand
AGATAGATATGAAAAACGAAAGACGCAATCCTGTACCCTGCAAATGCAAAAAAAACGACACTTTTGATTAAAGAAATGTTTTTGCATTTTCTCGCTTCTACCAGGTACCATTGACGTCATGCAACTCCTCCAAGTCCACATGAACCGGAATTTAATCAGAATATCAAATTGCTTACGAAATTCGCGACATCATGATATGCAGCCTATATAATATTCTCTTAAGACGCGTTTAATAAAATTTATTATATAATAGATAATAAGAGAATCTTTAAAGTTTTTTCGGATTGGTGCGAATAAGATCTAATTCGTTTAGAATTTAACGCAGAAGATCGAAAAGCACGGCGTAAAATTTAATCACGTTTTCTCAAGGCTGACAGAGTTGTTGATTTAATTAATTGGATCGTCTCGATAATCACATTTTGTTTAAAAGTATTTAATGTTGAGTGAATATATAATATCGTACTCAAAGCATGGCCAAAATGGGAGCTCTAAGTTACACTTAATTATGCTTAATTTGCGAAAAGCATACTCCCTAATCTCTCCGCAAGGTAAAGCTGAACTACCGTACCGCCTTTACGACGCCGTTGCATCGTAAAATTATTACACGTGAATTCACGTGAGAAAGCGTCTTGGTATCATCCATTCGCAATTTTCATCGTGACTAAGAAAAATGTATCTCGTCCAAGGTAAAAACAGCATGCATGCAAATATGAAATGCGTGAAAATTGAATTTAATAATAAATTAATATAATTCTTAACAATCTGAATTAAATCGGAAAATTTCAAAAACGAATAAATCAGTGAAACTTTTAATTCATTTGGTTTCTATTATCTAAGGTGATGTACTATATATAATAACATCTATTAATAATCATCTATTAATAATACATCATCTCTGTAATTGTGCCAGCTAAAATAAAATGATATGCTACAGTTGATCGTTATTAAATTTTTACATTCCGTTTTTATTACTAATTTTAAATAACACAATTTAAAAGTTTAAATCTTTGCCTGATGGATAAAGAAATAAATTATTCAATATCTTTTAACATGTCTGTTCAGCAAGTTTTATATATTTTACTGTATATGCCAAAATAGAATTTCCATCGTCATATTCATAAGCATATAATGATAAAATATTGATTAGATTTGAGTTTAAATAAGATTGTGGATAATTTGTGTTGAATTATATATAGCGCACTTTATATTACATTATTATGTGGCTGATTTAATCTTTCATAATCTTTGTGTTAGATAGTATTATCTTTCACAAGCATTTGGGAAAATTGCAATAACGCCGGTCACTAGTGATCACCATAACGTCGTCGAAAAGTCAAGCGTCTCCCACAGAGGAGGACCTATGTTAACGTCAAAACGTGTTAATCAATTCTTCGATTAATATTTACATTCGCTCTCATATTTAACATACTACGTGCAAAACCTGGAGGTATGTCTTCAGTATCAGTTTTGAATTATGCAATCTCGTTTTACTTATGAAAGTCCCAGACCCATCCGCAGAGCGAGATCAAACTATCCCTAAATTTCTTTTTATGACGTGATAGGATAAAAAATTCACACAACAACCTCGATGGATCGGCATCGA
Source organism: Tetramorium parvispinum (assembly GCA_011638315.1). NCBI lineage: Eukaryota > Metazoa > Arthropoda > Insecta > Hymenoptera > Formicidae > Tetramorium > Tetramorium parvispinum. The sequence goes on along the minus strand of VBVR01001181.1, from coordinate 31,980 downwards.
AGAGATTGTTTACTTTTTATTGCGACGGCGAGAAAAAGGTATTTCGGAATGAAGTAAAGACTAGATCGGGTGTGTGCTGTGTACATGAATATATTTGCTTCCGTCGCCGATATGAAGTCGACGTCGAAAAAATAAAATGCAAAAGACTCGGGAATTTATTACCATAGCAGCTGTTCTTCAGTCAATTTGCGCGAAAGGAACATTAGTATGATTCTTTATGATTCACATCACGCGCAATCCTCTCGCTCGTTCTCGTGCGGACGATTGATGTTCCAGAAAAAAACAGGACAATTTGTATCGAACGTCATCACGATTTCTTGCCGAACATCGTACAGCGGCCAAGGACGGTAACACGTGGGAGCAGCTAGTGTGCCGATCAAAGTCGAAATCGCGGAAAGTTGTGACGAGTTCTTTTTCGGGATGTGAACTTGGAATTAATTGCAACAATTATGTATCGCACAGATGTTTCCGAGTCTTATTATTTTTTTAAAATAGAACGTGGAATTTTTCACAAAATTTTAAGTAAGTGATTCAAGGCGAATCAAAAATAAAATTCTCCGATTTATAATTTCAATTTCAGATATAGAAAGCCAGTTATTCAAAATACATCTTAAAATACAAACTGTAGATTTGACCTATTCTTTCCGTTATAACACACTCTAATTTAAGCTTTTAATTATCATGCACACAGAAAAGATTTGACTTTTTTGCTACATATGTAATAGTAGATGTAGTCAGATGTATTTTTTTCTTTGAAATTCTCTCTCTCTCTCTCTCTCTCTCTCTCTCTCTTTGAAATTAAATAACACAGAATACAGTATTAGGATTAGCTCTCCGAGTTTCCTTCGTATTTCGCGAAGTTCGCCAATCATAAACGTGAGTAGATTGGTCAATTCGCGCATCAGATTCAGATCTTTTCCCCATATAAACAGAAAAAGAATGTCTGGAACATCCAGCGGGGTAGCGTCACGTGCTTTCCGGTCGAGAGAGCTGGCAGAGAGACGGCTACACGCACGAACGGACAATTTCGTCCGGAACTCGAGATGTCCCGGCGCTCTTTACAGATAGATAGAGGAGAAAACTTTGCTTGTTTTGCCGATGTTCCTTTTAACAGCAAAAGATACGCACGTACCGGACCGTATCATACATGGTTGTGATATATCATAATATAAGGAAGGCTTGGTAGCAACATGACGTTCTCCAATCGTTCTTTCACTGACAAATTAACTTCCTCACTGTATCCAACTGTATTCCCGAGCAAGATCAATCAGTTTCACCATCTCGCAGATTTTTCATTCGATCGCATCACGAAGCACAGGTGTTGTACCGCACGCGTGTAATATGTCTGAAAAGCAGCCGATCGCGAGGCGAAGCCGGCTTCGCTTTCCTGGTTTCGCGATCGAAATCGGCGTGCAATCGGAGCAATACCTAGCGTAATTCCCGATCCCTTATTACTCATATTTCGAGGTAATTCATTGTTCCGTGAAGTTAGATATCGGCCCTCCGATCGCTTTCTCCGATCGCCGATCTCTCCGGCTCCTCAGTTCGCGCTCTTCTGGAGCAAGCTCGGAACGCGCGATTGAAACTGAGAGCGAACCGAAGGAAAGCACGGTGCTCCGGATCGCCCACCGAAGTCGACGATCGCTCCTCCTCTCCGTTCTCCCGTCTCCCCTCACTCTCTGCCGCACTCTTCCTACCAACGGCTCTCTCCCTTCCTCCCTTCGGTCTCTCTCGTGCCTTTTCTCTCCTTATCCATCTCTCGATTTGTCTATCAGTCTATCTTCGCCCGCCGGTCCTCCCTCTTTATCGCATCCCCACATCGCGCGGCCAGCTCGCTCTAAGCGAGCACGAGTACGCCACTCCGAGATCGTGTAGGTGGATATTGCTGTGCGCCTCCACGAAGGAAGCACAACGAGGAAGTGGAACGCATGCGTCAATCCTTTCGAATACCCTCCGTGCACACCACACCTTTCATTCCGCATCGGATCACCATTGAGTACGAACGGAGTGGTTTAAAGGGCCTCGGATTAAAAGTGATATCCGCAACTTTCGTTTATTTTTGTCCTTTCAGAAAGACCACAATTATGTGAAGCATCCTAGAGGGATCCGCGAAAAGATACCTGGGGGAGAGGTATCTGTTGACAAAAATTTAGTGCTATCTTTCTCAACAGAAATTTTATCATGCGAAATTTGCAAAGAGTATTATCAAAGGCTCGTAGAGATGCTTTATATCGCAAATAGAAGGATTTGTGCGAGTTAAGCTCCGCGAGTGTAAATAGCTCCGAATGCAACTTTGTTCATTGATTAATGTTTACTTAATTTTAAGCTTAATAGAAATTACATTCTGAAACCTACTCCAGAATTTAAAAATTTAAAAATAGATAGGTCACAAACATCTTGTTTAACATTTTAAGAGAGAGAGAGGAAAATTAATTCCAAATTTATAATGTAATCTAAAATATCATTAATTGACCTGAAATACGAAAAAGTGTGGCAAAAAATATTTTATAAAATTTCACTATAAATTCTTTCAGACTTTTATTATATTTTTTTTCTATAAAGTTAATACAAAGTGTCACTAAAAATTTATTTTCGCTTAAAGAATGTCATGGTCACTAAAGAAATGCAAATTTTATCTTGTAAATCTAGTACTTTAAGAAGCGATGAAATGTTGAGTGCAAATATCTCGACCAAAACATATAATAGAATATCTTCTATCACATGTTTTCATCGATAACGCACCACTCTACCTGTATGTCCACAATAATGGCGGAGAAATAGATTTCGCAGTATCTAAAATCACATACGTGACAATGCTAAGTGGAAATTATCGATAAATCGGAACTTGCATAATCAAGAACTATATGTTCCTTTTTTTTATTATACATAAATTTGTTCTCTGTTGGTCGTCAATTTTCAAACGTATATATAATATTATTAGAGAATTAAGAAATAAGATACAGAGAGATAGATAGATAGAGAGAGAGAGAGAGAGAGAGAGAGAATCGTTATTTTTTAATTTTAATGCTATTAAATAAAAAAATTTTTTACTAATATTAGACGTAATCTTGAACTCTCCGAAAATATATAATAATAATAGAACATATAATTTGTATCATTAACATACATACTCGTGTATTTATTAAGTCCAAAATTAATTTCAGATTTATTCTAGGCTCTTTCGTAATCGTCATTTCGAGCGCGTGTTCTTGCTATGTATCATAAACCTCCTGAAGGTCAGCTTTCTGATTTTCGAAGTGAAAGAACTGTCGATCGTGTTATTTACGCGAGACTATGTAGTCCTTTTGTTGTCGAGCAGAGATTCTCCGCAAAGCCCGGGCGGGCATTTCCCTGGGAGAATTAGGAATAGAGAATTCGAGGATAAGAAAAGCCGCCAACGGGGGAATCCTCATTGAGGTCTCGGGATCCGAAAAACTTGTCCTAGCCAATACTTTGGCCGACAAATTAAGGGAGGTACTGCAAGGAGACGCACAAGTTACGCGGCCATCCATCAAAGGGGAACTCCGTGTTATCGGAGTGGACGATTCGGTGACAGTGAAGGAGATCACTGGGATGATTGTGGAGGCAGGAGGATGTGCCGAAAATGAAATTAAAATCGGACAGATCCAACCCATGTCCAATGGAATGGGCATGGTATGGGCTCAATGCCCGCTGCAGGCAGCATGTCGAATTGCGAGCGAACGCTACTTAAGGCTGGGTTGGTCCTCTGTTCGAGTGGAACTACTTAAGGCAAGGCAAACCCAGTGCTTTAAGTGCTGGGAGTTTGGACACCTGGCAGCTAATTGCCGATCGACGAGGAATCTTGGAGGTGCGTGTTATCGATGCGGTCAACCAGGACATGTCGCTAGGGCTTGTATCGAGGAACCTAGATGTGTCATCTGCGTAGAAAAGAATTTGGACGGTCAACACAGAGTGGGATCGTCTAAATGTACTATCAAACCGGAAGAAAGTAGTAAGAAGGCGCCAGGCACGATGAAAAGAGGAAGGAGCACGGTACGGAGGACCGCTGTAATTAGCCATAATGACTCTTAAAGTTCTGCAGATTAACCTTAATAGGAGCTGGCGAGCGGCGGACATGTTTGAGCAATACGTGAAGGAAGATGATGTCAACATTGGGTTTATTACTGAGCCCAGACATATCCGAAACAACCTGCAGTGGTTTGGTAGCAAGGACAAACTGGCAGCCATACACTGGAAGCCGGGACTGACGAAGGAGTCCTGTGTTTTTGTGCGCAGCACTAATAGATGTGTTATGGCGAAAATAGGTGACATAAATTTCATATCCTGCTACGCCCCTCCTAGTTTAAGGATTGAAGAGTTCTTGGAGGTCCTAGATGAACTCGAGGAGCTCATTGAGATCGCTGGTCGGCGTATATTAATTGCCGGTGATTTCAACGCCCGCTCGCCACAATGGGATCCTAGTAGGAGGAATCATAAAGGGGAGCTACTCGAAGAATGGGCCGCTCAGCGGGACCTAAGGTTGATTAATGCGGGGACGGACCCCACATGTGTGAGACCGCAGGGAATCTCAGTGGTGGATTTGACGTGGGCAACACCCGAACTGGCCAGCCACGTGGAGGATTGGAAGGTCGACATGGGAAGAGAGTCACTCTCTGACCATCAGTATATAGAATACTACATCAGATTAGGGAAAAGGAGAGATCATGTGATACCTAGACCTAGATACAAAAGGTGGATGTTCCATAAGATGGATAAAGAGCTCTATAGAGAAATCTTAGCATGGAGATGCACCACTAATCAATTGGAATTGGACGCGCCGGAAGAAACAGCGAAAATGTTGCAAGTTTGGGCAGACGAGACTTGCGATATTGCGGTCCCGAGATTACGCCCTCCCAAAAACAAAACTGCAGCATACTGGTGGAATGACGGTATAGCCGAAGCCAGAAAAAAAAGCATCAAGGCTAGGAGACTTTGGACCAGGGCGAAAAAAGTGTGGGGCAGAAGAAGGAGAGAGCAAACGAGCACGGATCCCGAGGATGAGGAGAAGATCAGTAGACTAGAGTCCAGCTATAGGGTAGCTAAGAAGCTCCTAAGAAATGAAGTTAAGAGAGCCAAGAATTTAGCTTGGAGGGAGCTAATTAATACAGTACAAGAAGACCCGTGGGGTCTACCATATAAGATAGTTCTCAACAAGTTGAGAAAGGCTGGTCCTACTCTAACGGAGACCTTATCGGAGGATCAAGCTATGCGGCTTGTGGGATCACTTTTCCCGGAGGGCCCGGACCTGCTCCCGGATACTCCAACCCTGGAGGAAGAATGGAATGCAGAGGACAATCTCACGATTAACGAGGTGGGCACTGCAATTAAAGAGAGAAAAGAGAGAGCGGGCAATAAGAAGGCTCCTGGTCCTGATGGATTGAAGCTCGCTGCATGGGAGTCCATACCCGAACCGATGGCACAAAGAGTGGCAAACTGTTTCTCGAAGTGCTTACAGCGGGGGATCTTCCCAAAGATATGGAAAGAAGCAAAATTGATGCTAATCCCTAAGGGTGACAGAACCACAGCAGCGGCGGGACAACTTCCAAAAGCGAGACCCATCTGCCTAATAAACGAATTGGGTAAGATATTCGAGTGGATTATAGCTGACAGGATCAAAACCTGGATGAGTGCACATCCTGAATCCAACCTGTCACCCAGGCAATTCGGTTTCAGGAAGGGAAGATCTACCTGCGACGCATTGATCGAAGTCCGCGATTGTATAAGGGATCATGTTAACCAGGGGAAGCTAGTTATTGCAATAAGTTTAGACGTGGCGAATGCCTTTAATTCGATACCTTGGAAGATTATCAAGAAGACCCTGAGGAAGAAAAACTTTCCAGGATATCTAGTCAGAATGATAGACTCTTACTTGTCTAATCGAAGTGTGGAGTTTCCGTTATGCAATGGGGAAACCTGTATATGGCGTGTCGAAGCTGGGGTCCCTCAAGGCTCAATACTTGGACCACTATTGTGGAATATTACATATAATTTGGTATTGGAGGCCAAAACGAGAGACGGATGTACTGTCTTTGGTTATGCGGACGACACACTGATCGTTGTCACAGGAACCAGTGTTTCACATGTGACCCAAAAGGCTGATCGCAGAATCAGGAGCGTGCTACACCGAATGAAATTCCTCGGTATTAAGGTAGCACCAGAGAAAACAGATGCAGTGCTGTTCTGCCCTAGAGGACGCAGACCCGCGAAATACCCTACGATCATGGTGAATGGGATGCATGTGCGGGTAGGTACGTGTATGAAGTACCTTGGAATCATGCTAGATCATGCATGGAGCTTCAAACCTCACGCTGAATATGCGGTTGACAAAGCATCCAAAGTGGTAAGGGCTCTATGGAGGATCATGCCAAACCTTAGGGGACCTAGTGAGGAAAAACGTCGTCTCTACTCGCACGTAGTAATGGCGACCTTATTGTATGGCGCGCCAGTTTGGTATGAGGCACTTACGGCCACAAGTGTAGCACGTAAGTTACAACATGTGCAAAAATGTATGGCAATACGGATCATTGCTGCATACCGGACTGTGTCCTTTGATGCAGCAACTCTTTTGGCGAAGACTCCTCCGGTGCACTTGATCGCCGGCATGTATGGAAGAATCTTCGGAAGGATTAAGGACCTAAAAGAGTCTGGGACGTGGACCCTCAGAGAAGAGAAGGAAATCAGAGAGATGGAGGCAGTATTGATGCGTCGTCAATGGCGCCTATACCTCCAACGACCCCAAGCTTGGGGGGCCAGAACGAGGGATGTCATACTGCCTATCCTGGATGTGTGGCTGGACAGCGGATACTGCTCGCTAGATTTCTACACTACCCAGGTTATGACGGGCCATGGGATATTCGGCGCATATCTGTCTAGGATTAAAAAGGTTGATAGCCCAAGATGCATGCTATGTGACGAGGAAGAGGATTCACCGGATCACACTCTGTTCAGATGTGGAGAATGGGAGGTACAGAGGAGAAACCTCGTGGAAGGTGTGGGACTGGACTCAAACACCTTCGAAGATTGCACCTTCGCGGAGCTAATTGTAGCTAGCGTCGCGTCTAGGAAAAAATGGAGTGCGTTCAGAGCGTTCTGCCATGAAGTCATATCCTTGAAAGGAGAGAGAGAGAAGGCCCGCAGAGTGGGACGATGGCCTGAGATGCTCGAATACCACAGAAGGAAGGGACGAACCCGTGATCAAGACTTAGGGCTTTAAAAACGGGCACGCATACAAGGATGATAATCATAAGGAAGGGCGTTAGTATAACGTCAAAACTGGGTGTATTTGGAAGCTAATGTTCACACGGTCTCCCCAAATACTACCCTTTGTCATGTTGAAGGAAGACTATGGGAGGGGGTTTTAGTGGAGTATACCGGGCCCTGCACGGGGACAGGAGGCTAGCTTCTGTCTTACAAGCCCGGGAGTCCCACACTCCCCGCCGAACGGTCGGTGGGGGTCAGTGCGCAATGCATTTCCCCCTACCCGGTATAAAAAAAAAAAAAAAAAAAAAAAATTCATTTAATTAGGAATATGTTAAATATTCATTATTTAAATGTGCCAATTTTATCCTGATTTTCCATAGACTATCCATTCATATCTTTTCAATAATTTTTTAAGTATCAAGTGTTATTTGATACAATAATAAAATGATACGAGATCCACAAATTTCATTGCGAAATAAAAGAGGTTTTATGTAAATTATCAAAGTTTATCGATTATATATTGAGGAAACTAAAATATTTAATGATGTAATAAAAATTTTTACTGAAGCATGTTAAAATTAATTGGATAACGGTATACTTCGTCTCAGAACAGTCTGATTTTCCATTCTCACGTTGTTAATGTTAGATATGAGCGATGTCTATTTTAATTAATTTATCAGAGATTTTGAAATTGATTTTTATTTCCTGGCGATTTTATCATTATCCCGTTAGATACAGATACACAATTACTTAAATCCATAAATTCGAAGATAAGATTATGGGTAAATTGTGAAGTTTGGTATTTACATTTATTATAACAGGAATCTAACTTAATATATTAAAGGATTTTTTATTTTCATAATACATTAATGGAAAAACTACATAGGGACTAATTATATTTAAATAATTTCTACGCAAATTCAGAGCAATAAAATACCCATCCTAAATCAGTTCTAAATATCCATGAATAAATAATAATTAATAACACGATTGTTTGCTATACTAATAATAATTTAATTTTTTCAATTTAAAACAGATCCATATTTTGAACATACTTACGTAATAAAAAATATAATTAAAATTTTAAATCGCGTTAATAGGTATTGTCGACTGCTTTAACAAATTATATATTGTGCTACGTGAATTCATTCACGTTCGCGTTGATAAAGAAACTATTCGGTAGTGTCCAAAGAGTCTATATATATATATATATATATATATATATAGAAACATCTTAATAAGAGCTACGATTACGATCTACTGATTACTCGTACTGATATCTCTACCACCGTAGCACCACGTTATTGTGGATGCTTTGGTTTTGTAATTAGCGAGACTCACTGTAATCCCAAGCCCAGTAATCGCCAGCACCCGCCGTGGGTAGCATCGTGCTCCATGCCTCTATGTAAAAACAGAAAGAAAGAAAGAACGAAAGTAAAGAACCGAACCATGCCTCGATCGCTCGCGAAAAGATCCTTATGCATTTTCTAGAAAAAAAAAGGAAAGGGAAACAGAGCTCCACCCGGTAATTTAAACGCCGAGAAACTTCTACGCGATCGTTATAAAATTGCCTTCCTGTAGTGGCAGCTTTTCTAACTCGGGAATATCGAGTGTTAAACAGCGAAATCTCTCCGTGTGGAGAGCCATGCAAGTTGAATCACTTTATCCAGATAACGATTTACCGCGAGCTAAACTCTTGATTATCCAGTGAAATAAATAATGCGAAACGAGTGGTTTATCGCTTGTTTTATACTCACTCGTCGCGTCTGTTAGTCTCTCGACTTCTCGATTTAAGTTTTTGTTTTTTAAATAAAATTCACACAATCATAATTTCAAATATCAATCAGTTATAGTTTATTACAAGCAATATTAATTATAAGCTTGCGAGATAATGCATCGAATTTCTTTTCGTCTCCCTTCTTATGTGCGCATGCGTATTCTTCTTTTTTCTCTGTCCGCAGCATTCAATTTTCCGCGATATTTGTTAGGAAATCTCGGTAGATTGATTTTGACTCTAATTAATTCTGAACTTCCTTTTTCTATGTGCTCCAGCCCCCATTTCTAGCTTCGCTATTTTATCTTGCGCGTCTGTAACACTCTCATCCTTTCTGCACTCTCCCATTTTCTTCTTCCTTTTTCCTCCATTCGTTTCAACATGGTCATTAAGGCTGGAAATTACATTATATCGCGTATAACGACTGTGCCTGTCAGACACGACGAGGACAATCGCGCCTGCAAAAAGCTGTTAAGAGAGGAATTAAAATGAAATTGTCCTGGTTCCTTTTGCGAAGAGTCGTCTTTGAAGTTTCGCGTTCTTCTGGACGATGTCTCAGTAGCGACAAAAGACTCGGCCGTGAGTTCGCAAAGATTCGCAATTATCAGTGAAGTAAACCTTTGAATAAACATTCTACGCTGCAGTTTTCGATAAAGGAAGATTGTTTATTCGAGCTATGAAGTGACTCTTTTTCTATAATAAATTCGCAACTCTTAATATCGTGAAACTGCAAAACCAATTTATTTAGTACATTTGCTTATTGCATCGAGTAATGAAAGGAAGAAATCGAACAATTTAAATATTATTTAAAAACAGTTTTATGTGATGTATTTCAATACTTTCTCTATTATTGAAAAGAATAATACATAAGATTATAATGTATAATTAATTAACGAGTTAAAGCACGAGTGATACTTTTGCATACTTATTTGCTAGTTAGATGAGGCTACAAGAAACGATTTTGCAGTAACTTACATCGTAAATATATTTTGAAACGATATCGTATATCTGTCATGTGCAGTAATGGAAAATCCGCAAGTAGTAAAATTACCACTAATGCATGGTCGAAAATGTTTTTGTGAAGAGCAGGAAAACTCGAGAAAACGTAGAATTTTATCGCAGAGAGTAAATCGTAATTAAAGTAGATCCGGTATGTTGCTTATCCACAAGAAATGTAATCACGCTTTTCTCTATTAAACCTGTCGGGTACACAGCTTTCTGAATTTTGTAAGAAGAAAAATTCGTGTCCCGGGCATGTATGTTGCAAATTAATACAATATTACATATCCCTTTTTACCAATACTAAAAAAAAATCATTTTTGTTGATTACGTAGAAGAATTTGAAGCCAGTGATATCTGGAATCGATTCAAATTAATGTTTATTGTAATATTAAACAAAGAATTATATATAATTCATTGCAGTAACGAGAATCATGTAACGAATCCCTCCGATAGAATTCCAATACATTTGTAATGCACACATTTAAAAATTCTCCGTCAATTATTGAAACCGACCTCAAACTCTTCTTTTTCAACGACCGAGTTTTTTTTAGCCATTTCGAATGACAAATGCACAAATTTTCATATATTTTGCCACTCACATTTGCGATTTCTGAATCGCCTCCGTTAATGACTCCTTGTGCGCGCACCTCATTAACGGGGAAGAAGTCTGATTGTAATTATCGGTGAACCGTCTTGGAACGACCCCTCCCCCCCCGACTTGCTCAGCTTCTCTAATTGCCAATGGTTTACGAGAGGGAAAAATCATTCTGGAACACTATCTCGCTTCTGCAGCTGTCGACAATTACGCCTCATTAGGCGACGCGCATTCTCTCGCAAATACGCGTAGGAGTTAACGAGAAATGCACGCCCGTGTAGTTGCGTCCGAATATTTTATCGTTAAAGGCGACGATCGATCGAGCGGAATATGAGAAAAGAGGATAAAAACAGCAATGGCCAAAGCAATAGCGTGATATGTTCACTTCGTGATAAAATGTAGAATGTAAAGAAATGAATATTTGAAGGAAACATCTTGCGTTTTCGCGAACCTTGAGTGAATGATTAATACTGAATTTAATGAAACGTTCTGCGACATTAATAAATTATCACTAAATCGAAGGACAAAAGTTGAAAGCATGTTGCGGGTAGGTTATAAATTAATGAAATGTAGAAAGCTGAAAATAATATTGAAACCACACAAAATCAGTTGTATGGATCAGTTTATATGGATAAATATCAGGTGAAATAAAATTGCAGTCTTGGCGAGAAATATGGAGCGCCTTTAATAAATTGTAGTGAATCAAACATTTTTCAACAGTTTAAAATCGATACAGATAATTTAATTAAGATTTCCATCACTTATAAATAATAATGAAAGTATTTTAAATTTGTTTTATTAAACTTCGTTTTAATAATACATTCTGAATATTACTTTAAATCTTCTAATCTCTAAATAGTGGCTAATTTGATTTATTACGATTTTTTTATTCGATTCTATTTATTGATTATTGATTAAAGCTATGTACTCAGGCTTTTGAAATAGATATAAATGCAAATCGTTTATATCTCCGTTCAGTTATATTATGCTCAATACTCTTAAAGGAATTTGTGAAAATGTGTGCTTGTTCCTATTTTATGGCTTTATGCTTTGTTTTTATGTGCAAGGAAAAGTTTACTTCTTTTTGTACTCGTGTTGTTCAAACATTTTTAGTTCGAATATATACAGACGTTTCTTTAATCATAAAAAGTACGACTCGCAAACGTGTAAGAAAAGATAGTCCATGTTCACCTATCACGTTATATTGTTAAATTAATTATTTTTAGATGTACGTTAATGTTAAGTATCAACATGGCAACATATATTAATATTATATTTCAAAAAATTAAAAAAGTTTAAACTTAACACGAACAAAGTTCTCTCAGCAAAATACGAGTATAATATAATTTCTCGACATAAAATATAATTAGTAATATAAATTCTCTTTATTATAATTAGTTTTGAAATTCAAACTATTAAAAGTTACTTATTAAAAAGTTATTTACTAACCTTTCTCGCAATATGCGCCTTCATAATCGCCGGTGCGACACTCGCAAATCGGTCCGCTGTCCGTAGAAATGCAAATGCCACCGTGCTGACACGGATCGCGAGTCTCACAAGCGTCCGTCGTATTCGCCATATTGCGTAAACTCTGAAACAGGCATTAAACCATGACACGTTACAGCAAATATTGCATATCCAAATTATTAATAAGAGCATTCGAATATAATGCAGAACATTTTTTTGGTAATGAGATATTTAATGAGATCATGAACAGTAAAATTGTAACTTTAAATTAGCAGCTGCATAATGCAAGCATTATATCGAGGTAATATTCACGTCGAACATTGAATAGAATATTCAATTTCAATTATATTTGCTACATACGACTTTAAAGAATTCATCGTGCAGAAAAAGAATTTTTTTTGCACATTCATTAGCTCTAATCTTATTATGATTATGCAAATTTATGATTATACAAATAGCAGATTAGCAGATTAGCAGATTAGTATCTACAACATAATGAAATTAACGTAGGTATAATACAATGAAATATGAGAAATAAAAGTTAGGCAAGAGGCACTTACTCCATTATCAAATTAAATATATTGCATCATATATCTCAGAAAAACTGCATAATAATTAAACTATAAGTGTATTTTAAAGATGTCTTATACAATGCAAATGCTCTTAAATTATTCTTACTATTGCGCGCTACAATTTTCGCATCGTATTATGCAGCAGGCAGACTTCCTGGCAAGGATATATATTAGCTACAGAAATATAACTTCTTAACATGAATCCGAGAAAGATTCAATGTGCACGTATATAGGTAAAGGCAGAGAAGTAAAATTTTTTATTCTCTACTTCACGCGATATTTGCTGCAGCATCTCGACATTCGGCTAATGCGGCCGTTTAAATATTTAACAATGAATTTAGGATGAATCTTGTTTTTTGAAGCATCTGACTTTTATTTACTATCTTTTTTAAATTCCATTTGTATAAAGTGCGATAAATACTTTTAAACAAACCTTCCTAAGCGTCGGTGATACTTTATGTAAAATTTGTATTTAAGCAGCATTATTGCAGAAATATCTTTCTCTTTTTGTAATAAATAACAGATAATATATTGGATACGTTCATTCGCAATATCTCGTGCAATATTTATTGTGATATTACGCAGCGACGAAAATTAAAGAGAAGGTAGAAAAATAACGTACTTTAGTTTGAGAGAAGAAGAGCTCCGCATTTTTTCAATTTACATTTATCTTTATTTCGCGACCTTATGCGCTGTTCTTCGGGGGCGACGAATAATAAACGAACGCGGAACGCGCCGTCGCGGTAAACATCTTTTTTTACGATTCATTTATCTTGACAGCGCACTTTCAGCGCTGCAACTCACTTTGCACCGTGCACCGTCGCGTTTTAAGTCGCGCAAACGAGATTTTTTTCACTCCCAGGAGTCGGCCGCAACCGACTTTTATGGATGCTCTTTGCACTGAGAATAAGCGGGACGTTGATCTTATTCTTGAAGTTCGTTTAACGTTGGTTCCAATTCGATTTCAGTCTGCGGAATTAGATATGAGATATTCGTCGCGGATTACTTTGCTTTAATGTGAGCTAATTTCGAAAAACTGCACGAGATTTCTAACTTCAATACTTAGAACACGCATAATCTTTATGAATATGTAGGAATTCTTCAGTTATCCATTTATCTAATTTGTCATGTAAAAAATCTACGTTTGAATACATTACCTACATTATATTGACTCAATATTTCTATTCAAAATTTGTATGTCAAATTAGAAATTTTGCACTATCTCCCAGACCTTCAGAAGAAAATGATCTCACAGCGGTAAAATATTCCTAATTATCCTCGCGGAAATTCCGTCAGTATTTCCGTTGAAGGGTTAAGGGTCAGATGAACGTTCTTAACTTTTGTGAAAACAGCGTCGAATTTGCGAGTGAATTTATCTTTGTACCACGAGCATCCGCAAATCCGGCTGATAAGACAACCACGTAGATCACGATCCTCATCTCTCGCTCGCGATGCCAACTTCTACCGGCAAAGTTCGCGGTATGTACCTGTTGGCCAGCGGATATAAATATTTGAACTTCCAGTCTCTCAAGGATGCACCGTAATTTCTATTCGCTAGAAAATCATTCGCGCGTTTGTGGCTAAACTAACGGGGCTAACAATGCAATTCGCTATACTGTTGTCCTATTTTTTCGGAGAACAATAGCCTTCTTAATTAGTTCAATTAATAACAGGTCTTTCTTCGTAGTCAAGTTATATATCTTTCACCCTCGGAAAATTTTCTTCCATATTTTTTACAACGGCTTGGTCGGCGAGAAATTTAGTCAGTGGAGCGATGCGGATGCACGTGTCGGGTCACAGGGTCAATCGCGTCACTGTGCTCTATTATTGCGGCCAGGTTGGGCTCGAGTGTTGGCAAATGGCCATCGCAGAATACCGAATAGTAATCTTAGTGATGACGCGAAACGAAAGGATATGGGTTAACTCGGTCGTGCATTGAATATGTGAATGACAGTATATGAAGAGATTGAGCTTTTTTTCTTAATTATTATCGAAGAATACGTATCAAAAATTCAGACTGCCAAATAAGTGATGAGGGCGGTGCACTGAATATTTCAATGCAGTTCTAAAAATTCACAAAACGCCTAATTCTATTTGAGTTGGGTTTCTCTGCAAGCATTTATAATACTGAGCACGTTTGGTTTTAATAGAAATTTAATTTCAAGCTCAATTATAGATAATAGCAGGTGTTGACAATAGAAAATTTATGATAAATGATACTCTTTCTTAATACATTTTTCAAGTACGAATTCGATCGAGTTTATAAATAAAATCGAGCACTGTAAAACTTCGTCTGACTCGTATCTATTTTTACGCAAGATATGGAATTATGAAAACTTAAACTAACGAGTATAACTACACGAATATGGCCACCAAGCCTGCTTAACGAGACGACCGCATTAATCATATTGGACCACACGGCGCAGAGGATTGTTAACGAGATTTCCTGCGAGAAAAGCTAATTGACGTCTAGTCGCGGCAAATTGCATTTTCGATATGACCCCGGCTTTAGCCGCCCCTAGCCTTTCTGCAGTTAGTAAAATAATACAGTTCATTATTTCGGGGCTCTGAAAACTGACCAGCTATATTAACTATATGATCGTTTATTTTAATTAAATGTAGTTATTTTAATTTCTTGCGTTGCAATGAAACATTGCTAGTTAATAAGATTAATTATTATTAAATTTTTATCTTATAAAGATAACAAAGTGATAAATTAAAAATTTCTAATTAAAGAAAAACAAGTACTATTATTTTTAAAACAGATTTAAATAGCTGTGTTCAGAATAGAACAAAATTTTACATTCACGTAATAATTCATTTTCACGTAAATTTAATTTCGTTTAATTTAAAAAAAGGTACAACAATTAAATGATAATTTTCCAAATTTTGCTGTTTCACAAGTCAGCTTTTCGCATTATTACAAGGATTTAATTTTTTCAAGATCGATCTACACAAATCAAACTTGAACAATTTATGCAGCAAAATTAATTAACTGCAATTAATCCAGCGAACGACGGAATTCGGTAAAGACAAAAGCTGCATGATGTTTATGAACTATGCGCAGCATAGTTGCGTAAAGTATGTCTACCGCTATACCGGCCGCAACGCGAGAGAAAGTACTCAAATAAATCAAGCGATTTAATTTCGACGGGATTAAGCGGCGCGCGATCGGGCCGTCCTCACACATCGGCAAGTTTTCTATTCCAGCATGTATAACGATAATCTACCTGTTCCTATAGATTAACGGCTCGTAAATTTGGATTTTCTTAAAAGTGAGCAGTCAGCCTGTGCCCTACAATGATTATGAATCATCGAAAATCTATCAGAAACTCAGAAACGTTATTACATGCCAGGCGTGTGGTAAATTCTCCGCGCGTACGCACGTGCATGCGCGATGCCACAAAGCGTTAGACGTGACTATTGTGAAGCACGTATAACGTAAGATGCAGAGCGATTACGTATGCGTCGCCAGGAACGATACAATTTTCGTGCGACACGAGTCATCCTGTCTCCGAGGATGCACATCCCAGGTGCAATGTGCATTCTTCCGACCGCAGAGCGTACCGCGAAATACGCCGGGGAACTCGGGCCGCAACTCTGATAAAGTCGGAAGAAGGGCTCTTGTACCCCGACCCGTCAGATTGTCGACAGAAACTAAGGCAATAAATAAGGCAGCCTCTCTGCGCAACTGCGAGAGCAACTGCATCTCCGCGTGCCGGCGCAATATACGAAACTGCGCCGTGCCAAAACTGCGCTATTTGGTTTTGACCGCGAACATGAGAATTCCGGACAAGCGTCCCGACCTCGGGGCATAAACCAACGGAGATACAGAATAAGTTGCGTCAAAGGGAACTCGCTGAAGTTCGAGGGAGGATTCGGCGATGCAGTTTACCGAATTAACAACCACGATGGCTAACCGCGTTAGCATCAATGCAGCGCGATAGAACCAGCCGATTGCAAAATGCATTCGCTACTTTATTAATTACTTATTGTCATTTCGTGTGCAAATACCACATTTGCAAAATTAATTCTCTCTTTGATTTTCACGCAGAGCTGGGAAGTGATTCGCAGCGAAAATAGAAATAAAAATGAAATGAAATGCTCCATGAACTTACTATTTCAGTTATAATAAAAATAGTTTTAATTCTTAATAGCCGATCACATGTTAGGTACATAAAAATACAAGTATTTTCATTAATTCCTTTTCGTCATGATTCTGCAAATTATTGTGCGTTAAAAGTATAAAGTTAGAATTATATGAATTACAGTTTAAGAGTTTTATATTCGATTAAATAAACATATGAGAGTCTATAACGAAGTTCGACGTTGACTTTGACTAAATCGGAAAAGTCTGCAACTTCACTTCACTTAAACTTTAAATCTTTCTATTAAACTCGACCGATTTCCTGACGCGGTTCTAATAAAAATTCATATTAAAGTTCTGCATGCGTACTATGTGCAGTGGTCGCGACTATTTTGAAATGTTTGAAAACATTGGAAACATATCGTTAATAACAGGCTGACGTAAAAATCTTGCAGATGTTATTCGATAAAAATACATGTACTTCGTAATGAGAAACCATACCAGATTTAACGTCAAATGCTTTGTTTGCACATGGTTTTAATTAATATAATGCATACTGTAATCAAATCACAATATCACAATGCTTGAACGATACTAAACTGATACTAGACTGTTTCTTCGGGAATTATTAAAAATTGAATACAATGCATTTAAGCAATGTATTTTTGTCTTTTTATAATTATTGGTTATTATTATCTACTACTTTTTATCAGCTACTTGTATACTATAAAATACAGAAAGTTCCTTAGAGAGAGAGAGAGATATATATATATATCTTTATTTTTTTATATAAATAGCATTATAAATTTATCGTATTTATTCTAAATATTATTTTAAATTTTTTAATGCAAACTTATGGCTTTATAATAAAAAAGCTATAAAAAATATGGAGAAATAAAAATTTTATATCACGAATTTATTGGTAAAAATACATGCTAGAGAAATACTATAAATATGAAATTTTTTTAATACACATATTAATACGATCGATGTGCGCACATGAATACGTAATACGCGCAATCTGTTAGAAAGAGCAAAGAACATTTAGCCTCACCACACATTGTGCATTTCGAATTTAATAGTAAATTGCGCGCTCAAAGAGGCACGAAATACACACGCGCATATACTGCTGTAACATTGCTTGAGATGTTAGGCGAGTGTTTCGCCGAGTTCTCGGCGATATAACAGCTAAACGCAATGTCGTGGTGCTTCGAGTTTCGCCAAGCTTCGATACCGCAGTCTAGCCGCTCGAATTCGCGGATTTGTTTCTAGGCAGCCTTGTCGTCGGCTTCCATTAAGGAATACGTGGTAAATCTTTGGGCCCGCGATCCTTCACACACACGGGATATGGCGAAAGTTTGCAAACCGATTCCGAGACTTGTCACGGAGTTTACGATATATATCCCCACTCTCTTGCCCGTAGTTTCCATCCAATTCCTGTGCACCGCCGGCATCTCGTTTCCTCGAGATGTTGCCGATGGCGCTACGAAATTTACCGGCTAGTCAGGACTCTGGAAAGGGTTTCCACGCCAGTGGAATCGAATTGAAACATTCTAATCATTGTTGTACACTTCTAATTTTAGCATCTCTCTCATTGGTATGTAGTGAATATTATTAAAAGTCAGGTTAAACATTTACATAAGATATTCGGACAATATGTCTTAAGCTTGTGCATTTTTCCAATAAAACAATAGATGCAGTTTTTAATGCAGGGAATTAATAAAATAATTATAAACTATTTTGTAGATGTAATATCGAATTCTTCCAAGAAGAATTTGTGAGTAAAAGAATTAAAAGCTTTCTTGAAAGAACTTCAATTATTGCTTAAATATTGTATTTTGTAAATGAAAATATCATCTGACTTCTTCTCAAAGCATTACATATGCGCCCGCATAATGAACAATTAACCATAAGATATGGAATTTCACAAAATATCTTCATATATTTTTCTATACAAATAAATATAATATTATAATTTATTACTTTTTATTTTATATAACCATGCAAATAAAAAATGATATTGATTTACAGAATTTAAAAAATATAAGACACGTTTTTGAAAGTGTGATCTCATTGCTTTTCATTCTGTATTATTGTACGAATCAGATCGAAACAAAATTAAGCGCATTAGTTACGTGAATGTCTGGGCAGTCATTATAATTAATTGGCTTTAACCGTGACGCAAAAGAAAAAGATGAAAAGATTCGCTGCGTGTTGAACGTCGTTGCCGTATCTCCCTTTTTTTTCATCATTATCCGCGCGAAATTATGGAGGACCTGGTAGCATGTGAAAATTGTTTTAACGAGTTGCAGAGATTGCGGCGTATAACAACCGTCCCCGTCTGCAAAGTACTTTAGCCCCCAGCCGGAGAATAACTGGAAGAGGCCGGAAACTAAATACGTTTACTGCGGCCCATTACAGGTTCTTGCGTAGGGAAGAGGCGTACATTCGCCGTTTTCGCCCCATGAATATTATTGTCGAATATTACCAGTCATTATCGCCCATTTCTCGGCCCTGATTGACAAAGAAACGCAATTCAATTGTACATTTGTGATTGATAATGTAATGCCGATACTCATTTTTATCGAATTTAGAATGCACTATTGCTTCGAGAAGAAATATTTAATTTAACGCAGTATAATTTTTCTATGGCTCATTCAATTATGCTGTTTTATTACGGAGTTTTTACCTTTTTTACCGTCTAGTCGAAGAAACGAGAAGTCTTTCCAAAGACAGAAAAAATTTAACTTCACAAAAAGCCATTATTCGGATCAATTGTTTGTAACAATTGTTTGTAATATCTACTGTTCTCTCTCGATATCGAATCTTTCTCTATTCCATGCTATAATATCTTTCGATAGCTTCTGATTTATTTATCGTGGACAATCGATATGATTAGTTTCCTAGACGTTTGCCGTGAAGAACGACGGAAACTTTCCGAACAAATACGAGTTCCATTATTTCACTGAGAGTTCATTATATATTCATTTTACCGCGAACGTACCACAGCATTTCTATCAAATGTGAATTTTTCGATCCGTCTTGTCAAAGATTTCTTTGACCGGGTAATTAATAGCGATATCTGTGAAAGAACTGAGAAACGACAGAACAGAACCCTTTTACTATATTTCAATTGATTATTTACTTTTTATATATTACTTTTAATATAATTATAGTATTTATTAGTTTTGCTACTTTAAAGTTTCTAGCATTTTACTGGTGTCTTATATCGGAATATAATTTCACATATACAGGAGAAGAAATTATGTAAATCATTTCATATTCTATTCAAAGTCAATTTAAAAAAATTAACTAATTTTTTGCTTGCTCTTAATTGTATTTGATTTTATTAATCGAAAAATTACGATAAAACGTTGAAAATTTTCTTTTTAATTAAATTCGTTACTAAATGATCGTATTATTTAATTTACACTTATTCTGCATTTCCCTCAAACTGAAACCGATAACAGTTAAGCGAAATTGTAATTACTAAAATTGCTATTATCTACGAGTCGAAAAAAAGATCAAACATAAGTTAATTCTATCGAATTCAAATGTAACATGCAAATGAACTAATTTATTTCGATACAGTGAAAGACAGAATATTCCATTTTTTATTTCTGACCTGACAAATATAATACATGTGCAGTTAATCGTGTAGTTGCGACATAACTTTCAGACGAACTTATTGTACCTCAACAAATTTTAATTACGATCAATCTTTTTTTCCGCGCTCTCTTCGCGGTATCCTTATTCAATGGAGGCGTCTAACTTCGTTCTGTACATGGCTTGGTCGTATTACGGGCGTGATTACGAAAGTTGTCAACTTGATTAAATGGTTCTGCTTCGGCCGAAGTTGGCTCAAAGGGATAATCGTGTGAGGTGTCCGCCCGGAGCTACGTTAGAACTTTCTTAAACTGGACGGAGATTGGAAGACTCGTTTTCGCGAAGGGAATTCGGCGATACTGTTTCAGTCACGGCACCGGCACCGGCATAATTATAAGCTACCGGAACTTTGTAGGTAAAACTTGGAGTTTTTCTACGTTGAAGCGAGTCAACCTCAAAATTCCTTTATTTTGTTCTTACGCGAACAGTGTATTAACTCTACTCTATTTAATTATACCGCGTTAAAAATGCAAACGCTGTTACGTATGTAACAGCTTCTGGAAATTTTTAGTAAGTAGCGAGTAATGTACCCGTGGGAGAAGCTTGAGGTAGATCCTCGTCTGATCGTGGCGCGCATATATTTACTTAACAAGGTAAAGAGGTGCTCATTAAATAGGTGTATTGCTGATTTATGGGTATCCAGGGACGAAAATTGTTGCGAGTAATATGTAAATTTATTAATACTTATTAAATATTTGCCGCATTTGCATGTGGCAGTTTAATATCTTGATGAAATGAATTTTTGAGCTCCACATTGGAGACATTACATAACAAAGCATTAATATTTTCGATCAACAATTATCATGCGCGAGTTCAGTTTCTTCACGAGCAAGCTTAACCGGTGAGATTTATAAGCACGGAAATGAAATCAGAAAATGAGCCCCGCGCGATCAAGGGCGCCGTGACACGAATTCGGGGAGGTGGCAGCGAGGTTTAAACATCGTCGCCAACGGGGCTGGTTATTAAATCGTGCGGCTATAAATTGCCGCGCAATTTCCCGCGAAACTTAGTCAATTTCCACGAACGTGAATTCCCGCGCTCATGCCAACAAGTATTTATACACCCACGTACGCCCATTTGGTGCGCATTTTGGATTGCATTTTTGAAATCCCCGATATCACGGTTTATTTCCAGATTTTTACATATTAACTTTCACCCTTTGTCAATTATCTTGAGAAGAAAAATAATTGTGGTCAGAATTCCAGCCATTAATAATCGTTTAGAACGATAAGTCCATGTGAATAGCTATGTGATAATGCTACATAAAAATAAATTATAATTCCTTCTCTGCTTGTAACAAATAACTGCCATATAAATCTATAAGTGAAATCTTTACATGACATAGATCTGTAAGTTGGCACCCTGAAATGCGAGTTCTTACAAAATTGATATTTTTAATTGTCCACATTTGTTCATAAATATTGTTTTTGTCTATTTTGCAAAAAAATTAAAAATAAAAAAATGTCATTATTAGCACTTGGACAAATTGTGGTCAATACCGTATTAATTTTGTAAAAATTCACATTTCAGGGTACCAATTTCTATAAATCTATAGACTTTAGGAATTCACCTATGTAGGTCGTTAGAAGTCTCAAAGGCCCACAATCAGCCTAATACAAATTCGTATTTAGCTTTAATACGAGTTCGAAGATAAGACCATGCCTGAGGGATAACGTCGACTGATGACGCTTCGTTAACAGATGATCGTAATGAACCCTGTATCGTATCGATAACGTTTTCCACGCTGGCGTGAAGTCGTATAACTTCGTTTGACAGTGTAATCATTCTCCCAACGGGACGACGTAATACCATAGGATTGATAGTTCCGCAGGTGAGCTCTATCTTCGAGTGGTAGATACCGGGCCCTACGCCGAAGCTAACCCATTTTTTTCTACTGCAATGCGGCACGATGCAACTAAGTATTACATTACGTTTCTCAACCCGCTATGACTAAATATCTCATCGTAAGTGCCTTTCCGTGTGAAGTACTTTTATTGCGTTTAACTTTTCAGTATGCCCGTGCACTCTGATTTATTGGCGCTATGAACAGACTTCCGAGTACAACTTTAACAAAGAAATTTATATCGAGTGCGATGAGCCCCTCACATTCAGAATTTTTCACACCGAAAAAAATGTGCTTTTATTTTAAAATATGGATAATGTATGCAAACTAAATAAAAACTTTATTCTTAAAAACTTTATATTTTTTAAATTATTAATTTGTAGTATATGGACCAAAATATTTCACATTTTTACTAATAAAGGCGGAAAATCTTGCAAAGAAAATAATGACTGTACATAAATTAAATAAAAGCATATAAATAAAATTAAAACGTATTTAATTAAATCGCGCTGATATATTTGTATTTTAAAATTTTAAAAATTACGAGAATAGGATTCACGTGACAACATTATGCTTGAGTGATGTCAAGTCGTGGAGTTACATGTCGTTAGGCTTCATTATGATCAGCTGTTAATCGAGCGTCCTTTGAACATTAGCTTATCGTCCGACCTATTAAGATCTGAATGATTAGAGATACGCCACGGTGTCTGTACCGTGCGCAGTATTATCAAAGTCCACACTAAGATGCCTTGTAACCCGATCGTTCACTAATCAGGACTTCAGACCTTCTAATTTGCAGCAAATTCGAGGCACGCGAACCCGAATCTACCTTTGATATTAATCCACTCATGCTCGTATTTTCAAAAATATCCGCTCGACCTGGTCTTCATACTGAACTTTAGGAAACTTTATTGATCCTTAGCTTTTGATTCAGCACTTACGCGTCGGTTAACAGTTTTCATCAAGTTCTTTGGTCATCGTAATTAGAAGTTTTAAGTCTAGTTAGGATTGAATCCGAAGTTATAGAAGTTTAATTGCACTTGCATGTAAAAGTGATATATATATATATATATATATATATTTAATTAAGTAATTTTTTGCCACATTTACCGCAACCTTAAATCATAAATAGTAAATTTTATTTGCATAAGCCATATAAGTACTGTATAATCTTTTGAATTGTAATAAACACTATAATAATACAAAACTTAACACAATTATAATATATAAAGACATAATATATTTCAATTAAATACGTGATTAAATAATAATATCCGTATATCATTTGGTTGTTATTTATCAAAAAATTAGTTGAAGAAACTAATAAAAGAAAGAAACTCCAAAGAAAAGTAAAATATAAAAATTTATTTCATATTAACTTATTGAATTACAGTTTCTTTATCGGTTTTTTTTTAATTGCAATTTTACTACTGTTGTCATTTAATCATGACGGGTCGATTCTAGTAACTTTAACAAAATGTTTCTGTAGAAATGCTGCCGTATGCACGTAAAATGAACATCTCATTTGACGTAGACACGTAAACAATTATTTACTAAAGTTCTGATGAAAATACCGCTTTGCCAGACGCTCAATAGGTCAAACGTAAAGGGAATCAAATATGGCGAGCACGAAAGGGCAGATGGTAGTTATATACATGGATGGTTGAGGGAATGTGTGTACATATAACAGGAATGACACAGTTAAGGTTCATCCAAATTGAAGCACGCGTGCACTGTGACGGTATGAGTGTGCACGTACGTCCTCAGCTTAAAAGCTTCCTGTTTAAACTTGTGCAACTTCTCAGCGCGTATACATGTCCCAGAGCTATTTCACTTTGTTCAGGTTTTGTTGACAGTCTCGCAGACGATCGTCTCGTAATAAAAATTTGAATATATATCTCTTTTATTACTCTTTAATCGTTTTGCTCTCAATATCTCCCTCCCTCTAATTAAAATAAAGCTAATTTAAATACTTGAACACTGATATTAAGTGAGGCAGAAAAATTGTTAAACAAACGACGTGATTATAATTCACAAATAAAAAACATTCTGAGCTTAATATAATTGTTACTTGTTTAAGAAATATTATAATCAAAGTAAACTTCTGTTAATGTCACGTGACTTAAACATGTTTATTATAAATGTTTAAATTTAGATTAATTTAAATTGAAATTTATATGATTATAAGTTAATTGATTATATTTATATTCATGTAATATGTAATTCTACATAAAACACGATTTCTAGCATCTTTGATTGGTTCTACTTTTTGTTATAGCCTATATAAAATACGATTCATGCCAAATTTTATTACATCCATTTATGGATACAAACAACTAAACTTTATTACAAATACTGCCCCATGTTTTCATATAATTGCAAATCGAAACGCACGTAAGAATCATACGTTTTGCTAAGCAAACGTCGTTTATGTATGCCGCGCTCGTGAGAGAATAAAGGCAGCTGAGTATTCAGGGTGTCGCTTTATCGGGCTGACTATAATTCCGAACGATTTCCACGGGGCGACTGAAACAACCGAGAAGCTCGTTTGCAACGCTCGTACTGCCGCCATAAACGTCGCTCCGAGGAAATCGAGTTCACCTTACTTAAATCGTCGCTAAAGTTGCGTTGTTCTGCGAAAGAAAGAAAATAACCGATAATGGCATATTTGCTAGTACAGGACAATTGCTAATATCCGATCCTCCTCTCCTCGGTGATAGAGGCCCAATCGAGAGCTAAATTAAGTAATCTTAAATAGAAGGAAACCGCAAATCTGTCTTCCCTAGTTTAACTAAATTTCGTAACAATTACTTATACTACGTCATTTATTTCACATTATTACTTTGACTATAACATAACATCTAGCATATATATCTAACTGTGAAATGTTATGGATATAATGTTTCAAAAAATTAATTATTAAGCTATAATTTATAATTGCATACTGCATTTGAATTAAAGATTATCTGTTTTTCTCGAATATTAAGTTTGATAGCCACTGACCGATTCTTCCGATGATAATAGATCTATTACGTTAATTGAAGTATCTGGCCGAGGCCGCGTTTCAGATTCATTAATGTTTCACAAATCGCAAGGTAGCTGGCTACGAACTAGGTCACGTTTAGTCGCAACGGATCTAAGACAGTATCTCTCTTGTTGAAACATTGAATCCGAGTGAGAAATTAGGTGATACCATTATGTTCTTCATGCTAATAACGTAATAGCAACAAAGCCGAAACCTTTCTAGTGGTAAAGTCAATTTTCAATTTCTCATAATTTATAGCGAGAAGATAAAAACTGGAAAAATGGATCAGATCGGACATTCATTTATTATGACTCAAATATTAGTTATCCGACTTTAATCTTATGAAAAAAATATAATAAAAAGTAATTATAGTTGTTAAAGAAATATAAGATATATCTCACAATTCGTAATCGCAATTTTGAAGATGACATGCTGATTAAAATTCTGTGAAAGTAATGTTTGAATTTAGTAAAGATATATAAATTAATATAATATAAAAATATAATAAATAATATAACATAAAGATATATAATTTATTTCTTCGAAGCTTAATTCGTGGAAAATCCTTTTCTTGTTAACAAAAATTGCATTTTGAATTTATTAGATAATTTTATTATTAAGATTGTACAAAAAGATTGCGAATATTCCATATATCAACAATCGCTCTCTTGTAGTTCTCAATGATATTAGGTAAGCGGATGCTATAACAATAGATCTACAATCATATCCTCTTATTGACGCAATGCCTCTTATACATTATATTGCTACTGAAACCATTTACGTAACAATTAGTTTGCGCTTGCAATGAGTATGTGTCCATCATTGAAAATAGGTCAATCGTGGTAATATTAGCATTTCAATCGAGATATTAGGTTTCTCTGTCTTTCACGAAAATGGACAGATACTTGGTTTGATTCACCCAATTTTATCATTCTCTTTGATGTATTACGCATACATGAGAGCTTCTTCTTACATATAAGCTTTGCTACAAATAACATTCTCTGATCCCTTACTACTTAAACAATTCCGTCCGCTATTAGGATAACTATTATTACGTAATGGTCTGTTTTTGCATTTTCGATGTGAGCCAGCAAAATCGCAAAGGCCAGAATCCGGAAACTATTAGGAACTAAAGTTTTGGACCGAGTGGCAAACTATTAGAGAATTATGCCGCATCACGTTCTCTCATAAATGATATTGTTCAGATTATAGCAGAATATTGCAATTTTCGACTCCATCGTCGTTAAAAAAAAAATCTCTTTTAAGAAACCGAATCTCTTTTAAACGAAACGCTACCGATATTACAGTATGAAATAAATAAGTAGAGCAGCGTTAACGGAGTAGATACGCTTTTTGTTTTAGCCTCACTTTTTCTTGTTCGTAATAGGCGAGATTAACCTCGGACCAGCTGCAGGTACATCCAACGACGGCTTATTCTGCCATTTTGTTCCATCTGCGTCTCTTTTTCTCGAGCGTGCCGACTGCCAGACGGTGGCAATCGGACAGCAAAAGAAGTTAATTGAAAATAAGATAATGCCAGTAGCGTCGGTCGAAACTGGGGGATGATGGGCCGCGATGAGGAAGACTGGACTGCAATCCCTTAATTAAGTCGAGCTTCCTACTTACACGTGCACTGTGGAAAATTACATGCCAGAATTATTTCCTTCTGGATAAAAGTATTGACACAATAAAGTTCGGAAAAAGATCGTAGATACGTCAACCGTCTATTAGTTGCTTTTACATATTTGCACTATTTGACTTAATAAGTTGCCAAAAGTAATATAAACTTTTTTTTTAAATTATGAACCTCTCTTCTTCTTTAAAAGAAATATTAAAGCATAGAATAATATTTTTTCTAAACAAGATTCATTCGCTAAAAATAAAAAATTTTGTTATTTCCTTCTTTAATTCAAAATAAGCTTTAAATAAATAGCAATATGTTTAAAAAAAGACATTGTGTGAAAATGTCATGAAAGAATATTTTAAAATAGAAAGAATTAAAACTCTTATTTGTTTATTATATATGTCAATCTCAATATCCCTGCATATTTTATTTATTTGCTCAGTTTTATTTAAACTTATTTTAGAGTTTCTTTATGCTTTTACTTTCTGAATTAGTAAATTAAAACAATATTACTAAATATAAACTTGCTTGGAGAAAGAAGAAAGAGGACCCCTAGATTACTCGCGTAAAGATATTTTATAAAGATGCTTTTGTAATCGTTGAAACTTATACCAGGTTAACGCGGAAATCGCGTTAACGTTAACGCCACGTGAACGTAACTTAAAAATAATACGACGAATTATATTTAGCCATCCAAATTATTAAGCACCGAGTACGAGATAATAGTAAAGCCAAGAGTGGAAGCACGGTAATAACAACGATAAGTTTCGATTTATAGTCTCCAGCACTATATGAATAACTTTACATAACATAAATATGGTAATCGCAGCCATAAAATTTCAATCGTGCGGTTATAGCAAGTTCGTCCGTCGCGAGTTTTCACTCGCAGCACCCGCGAACTGGAGCACAAGCAGCACAGGGACGAATATAAAATACATGAGAGCAGGCGCAGTTTCTTTTTTTCCAAGAGGGAATGATAATAATCCTCCCCCCCGGGATTGTTGTTGATTTATTCTTATTATTCTCTCCGTTCAAGCGAATTTCAAAATCGAGGATATGTTAACCCGAGTATTCAAATTACATCCTCTGTCTTATTTCCGTGTACGTAAATGAGCAGATTTAATTAATAATCTAATTTCCAAATAAACTCGAACCAAAGTTCGATAACGATATTTAGCTCGTTATGTTTTGTGTGGCGGATAATTTTTGGAAAAAATGTAAATTTAACATTTTTCCGCTCAAATGGTAAAATTTCAATCGCGATTTATTCTCGCCGAACAAGTTTTCACTTCGCAGGGCGAATTGCCTTCGCATGAATCGCCGGAAACGAATATAAAGCGCAGACGTGGCCGTTTCCTTTTTTTTTTCGCGAAGGAGCCGAGTGGTACACCGGGGAAATCTACCGAGTAGTTATTAAAATTCCATCCGCGTCGTGATCGCGCAACGACGAAAACAATCTCGAACGCGGTGAATTTTTGCCACCAATTTTTCTCGCCGCACGTTCGCCTACCCAAATTGGAATTTTCAACTGAGAGGCGAGCATTATCGCGAATTATACTTGCTCTACTGTCCATGGATGGCCCTGATGCCGCGGGTCATTAAATTATATGCGATGAACGAAAGTACTTATATAACGGCTGTATAACGATAATATCTTTTATCCTATATGGTGCTAAAAGTTTCCATCTTAATCTAGAATCTATTTTGGAAAATTATTTTGCGACGAAGTTAAAAATCATTCTTTATTCTTTTTTCTAAAATTTTATCTTTTAACCCTTTAAATATTTTATTAGAATACTACTATAAATAATTTTTTATATAAATATTACTCTCTTTTAAAAGTATTCTATATAATATATTATATACATACACACTGATTTATTAATGCATTAGATTAATTAATTCATAAAGTATTTCTATCTAAATTATAACAGAATATGTGAAACAGAGCTTATCTAAATCTCTTATTTCTTTACATACACAATATAACGTATTCATCCAGCATCCCAGAAGCTCTTATCTGCACCTTTCAGATGAATGCTTACATTAATATTTAATTTCATGTTAGAAACGTCAAAAGTGATTATAAATCTGAAATAATATTAAATGTAAGAGATTATAAGAGGGAATGGAAATTACATTATATGAAAATTATAAAAGTGTTGATATTTCTCGTTTCTATTTAATGTAATTGTATTCGATCTTTACGTTCTCTTTTAGTCTGAAACTCTAGAATATTATCTATATGTAGCAAAATTTTTAGACGCGTTCAAAAGAATGGCTCGACCGGTAAATATTCATAAGCTGACTATCTCTCGAGTGGAATGGCGAGTTTTGCTATTTCTGAGCAAATTCGGTCGTCGCGTGTCTCCTACCGCGGTACTACCCACTGATATCGCGAGCCATGGCTTTTATTATTTTTCAACCAGCGAAGTTTGCTCGCAAGCGCGCCATGGAATTACAACTATCCTCGAAAAGACATCTTCGTCCAGTTTTGTTTGTAATTTCCATAGAACGAGTCTCCGGAGAAATTTCTATCTGCGTATTACTTGGATGCTTTCACAAATGAAAACTGTCACACAATCTATAAACATTACTCGAACAAGTTTACGCGTGTTTCAGATTTTTAATCCTGGACATGCTTTTGTTCATTTTTATAATATTTTACAAATTGACAAATACATGAAGAAATTATTAAAGAATCGTTCGATTATTTTTATACATCTTTGTTTTTATCTTGTCTTATACATTATTTACTATGATATAAAATATAAAACCAAACTGATTTGAATTTAATTATCTTGTAGCGATAGATTTCGCGTGTTGCTCGTTTATTTGACGAAAAAATGAAACTTGTGTGACACCGCTTTATTCATAGTGTACGATGTCATTGCGATCAATAACGTTCGACTAAAAACAAACGGCAATCACGGCGAACATCTTCTCGATTTGTCGAAACGGCTGTGCTCTCGCGCGGGGTGAATTTACCCCGAAATTCCCAATTCGGTAAAACCGATCGGCCGCGCGGAATCTGGCCTCATAGCAATTCGCCTCTCGATATTAAACGCTTTAATATCGAGAAAAGATGTGGACGAGAGAAAAAAAAGGCTTCCGAGTGTTGTCCGGCGAGCGTGTGGGTGTGTAAACCGCGGATGAAAGTGGCTAGAT
This sequence comes from Tetramorium parvispinum, assembly GCA_011638315.1. Taxonomy (NCBI): domain Eukaryota; kingdom Metazoa; phylum Arthropoda; class Insecta; order Hymenoptera; family Formicidae; genus Tetramorium; species Tetramorium parvispinum. Next base: position 1,936 of record VBVR01001181.1, on the reverse strand, counting down.
CCGCGGTTGTTCGACGAATAAACGCGATGTGCATTGTGAGCCACACATATATGACCGACATATGCATTGTCGGGTAACGTAGGTGTGCACCTGTGCGCACGTGCTAGTAAATACATTCGATTTATTGGAGGACGCGGCCAGGTATAGAGCCATACGTTTTTCGTACGATAGCTAAAGCTTCTTTTTGCGCAGCTCGCATTTTGTTGTTGCACTTTTCACTACCTACTACTCGTCGTTTTGCCCGACCATTTTTTTTTTCTTCCTTTTTGCGTGAGCATATACACCCCTGTCTCTTCTCGCTCGATTCTCGTTGTACGCGCCGAGGTCGATACGTTTCGTGCAGATAAACGTGTACCGTTTATATGTGCAGTGCAACATAGATATGCACGTATCTATCTATATTAATATAAAAACTGGTACTCTATTTCTTTCTCTATTTCTCTATTTCTCAGGTTTGTCATCTGATGGTTTTATTTATCACGGTTTTATTTAAGTATTTATTATTTATCGACTGAAATTTTATTTTAATATTGCCTCCAGCAAAATATTACTCAAAATATATACGTATATGGAATATGTGTGGAACTTTAATAAATTTTTTTATTTATTAAAATGCCTTTTATAATAAAATTGCAATAAAATTCCACACACACATCCTATGATTAAAAAACGTGGCAGATCTAAAATACTTTATTTCTGTATAATCAAATATATATTTCTCAATATTTATTAAATTTTGACGCAAAAAAATTTGAAATTTTGGTATGCAAAACATGAGTAGGACCATAAAATTCACTTTCATTATAGTGAAATAAAATATAATATCACGCTTACTTATGTTGCTTAAACTGTATTTTCTCATTTTCGTTTCTTTCTCTCTCTCTCTCTCTCTCTCTCTCTCTCCCTCTCCTCTCTTCTTCTGTCTACAATGTTTAAATAGACATTGGCGTTACTTTAAATGCAGATAGCTCAAGGAAATGTAGTTGGAATAAACAGACTTATTGTCATTGGTAATCCTCTTTCTAGCTTCTTGTCATTCTTTTGTTAGTGGTTGGTAATACATACTGGCATTTTATTTCAGTTTCAATTACAAATGTGATTAATATTCGACATCAGTTTCACAACTTAACAAGACTACCGGTATACAATGACGTCTTAACAAGCATTTCCTTCCGCCGTTTTGTCATTCCTAACTCGTCTCCGTTATTCCTCTCCTTGTCGTCCTTTTCCCGAGACTATCGCGGTTTCTCGCCCCGAGAAAATGTCTAATACTGACAAAAAGAGAAGACGTAAATTAAGAAGACGAAAGAGAGACCGAAAGGGAGAAAAGAAAGTGGGAGATCCGTTGATGGATGATCTTGGTAATTATTTGCGGACATTTCCTTGCTCCTTGCTTTTCTCTCTCCACAGGTGCACCTTCCAACGCTTTCTTTGCGATCCTTTTTCCTGCTTGCTTCTTCTTCGCGATTCTTTCTTTTATCGTCTCTTTCCTCCTGTCATTTTTGTCTCCCATGGCCGCGGTCAAGATGGATGAGGAACCATCGGCGTTGTAACCACTAGCCCGTGTTTCCCGATAAAGAACAATCGACGAGCGTTCTTTCTCACTGTCGCCGGGGAAATTATCAGCTCGGATCCTTTCTCTCGAAGCATTTTTGTCTCCAACCAATCTCAATGGAAAAAAAAGAAAGAAGCGATGCTTCTCTATATTTCATTTCTGAAAATATGCATTTCCTGAATCACAAATCGATGCAGATTCTTTATAAATATACTTTATTCTAGAACTAGAATATAAAATCTAGAAATAAAAATGGAAATGAAAACGGAACTCATCGTTTAACAATCATAACATTTATTATTAAGCAAGATAAGAATGAAAATAAATTTTCCTCGCAATATTAATTCAATTTCTACAATATTGTATAATATTGTATAAGCT
>VBVR01001180.1:0-33588 GCA_011638315.1 Tetramorium parvispinum | reverse complement strand
ATATAATACAGTGAGGAGGAACAGTGTTAAAATCGCAAAGAGCGCATTTAAATGACGATATGCTGGAACACCAGCTTCTTTTGAAAATTAATAAATAATTTCGATAATTGACTTTTCATTTATTAAAATATTCTATATCTCAATTTTGTCCAAATTCTGTACTCCAAATAAACCTCTCTTTCGCTTCATTTCTTGCTCGTAAAACTCATTATTAGTCTTATTTCAGCACTAACAAAAAGTAACGGAAAGGTAACGATTCGTTACGTTTTAAGTAACGGTAACTGTAACGAGTTATTTTTCAAAATTTGTAATTAGGAACTGTAACGAGTTACATTTTAAAGAAAATAACTATAACTGTAACGAGTTACTTTTATAAAGTAACTTTAACAACTTTGAATAAATGTCCGTTGTAAACTTTTTGGCAGAATCGATTCGAGGATCTAAATTTATTTCTTAATGATTGAAGGTACAATAGCAAAATTATTTCTTATTGATATTGATTTAGGTTTTCAATAAAGCAGCATTAACATGGAAGATAGTATTTGTTTGATGGAAAACATTTGTAAAAATATTAAGTTTTTTTTTATAATAAAGATAGAGAGATATAGAAAAAGAGACAAAAGAACGTAGATTTTTTTAAAGTTAAAATAAAGGTACAATCGTGTTACTTTAATAATTGAGCTTAATAAACGCTAACAATTGATATGCCAGTGTTGCGAAATCAATGATACAGAGGAAAAATAATGAATTCTTATAACAATTAATTTTTATCTAGATAACATTATACGTAGAAATAAAATAATATTAAAAGTATATTTAATTAAACATGAAATAAGATAAATTAAAATGACTTTGACATGGATATAGTAATCCAAATATCAGAATATTTCGCTTCAATCAACACATAATTTCGTGAGACGCGAGACTTGGATTTGAGTCATCTCGCACATATGATACAAAACTGATGTATGAATCATCTTGCAGATAAAATAGATATATGAATCACCTTAGGTCTATGAACTTTTGAATCTGTCCAAGATTTTCGGTCCAGATTTGTGTTTCTTTATTTATAATTTTTTTATTTTTAACAAAAGAAGTATTTACAAAATCTAGATGCAATAAACATAAATGACTTTTTATATTATTCTGCATATATAAGTGCTTTTATTTATTATTCTCTTTATCTTTTTTATATTTTTTATCTTGTAATTATTTAAATCTAATTCCTAAGAGAAAAGCAGTATTTTACTTGTTAGAGTACAGTTCTTTGCATGTGCATGTTCATGTTTAATGCATAGAAAACAACTGCGCTGTACACAGGTGTGTAACTTTCGCATTGTTAGCTGATTTGACCCGATGCGCAATTATTAATGCAACGCAAATGCAATAGCACGGAGCCAGAGGTGTGTTTGATAGCCGAAGTTTACTTTTGCAGTATCTAAGGATTATTTACAAGTTCGGCCACATACCGATTCAATTTTCGTATTAAATTTCGTTTATCAGCACTGACATCGAGAGTGATCGTGCGATTCCATTACTCCAACGGCGTTGCTATCCATTTCAATGCAAATGTACGAATCTAGGAACAGTCAATCTTTGTGTCAATCCGGAACGTTTTCGTTTTGATTACATTAAGCTGCTAAATGTGTTTAACTATCAAAACATAGTTGATAAAATTAGTTTACCATTTTTTACCATTCAGAAACTAATTATCAAAAAATATAAAAATAATCGATAGATTTGTTTTATTCTTTAATTAAATCGCAAACCATTTTGTTTCTCTAAAAATAAAATAAAAATTTGAGAGTATCAATTTTTATTTGTTACGTCAAAATTATTCTTGCTAAATTTAAATGTTATAAGATAGATTTCAATAAATACTTAAACATGTTCTTTTAACAATAGATGTAGACAAATCATATTAGTATAATCTATTGTAATATGTTTTGTAAGTAATGCTGTGCAAATAATAAAAGAACATCAAAATTATTTATTTTCATTTATTTTTTGTAATCAATCACATTTACAAAAGGCATTTTAATAATAGCAGAACTATATATGTAATTATTATCCTTTTCAAATTTATTTCATATTTCTCAAGAATTGCGTTATTAATATTAAGAGACAAAATTCTCTGTTGAGAATTCCGACCATTCCATCTCTGCTCATCTTTTTCATTAATCCCAAGCACATATTAAAATGATGCCCATGCAAAATACGATATTAGTGATATTAACCGCGGTCAACGCACTGCAAAGGGTGTTTAGAATATACAATGTGTTTTGGATATAGGAAAACGTGAATATATGTAGATATACATATATTCGATCAATATAAGAGCGAATTAAATGTGAATATAAACATAAGTACAAACAAATTGTATGAAATATAAAAGGAGAAACGAAAAGGAGAGTTAGGATTTATGTAAAGATAACGTATTGATGATTTATAATTGGTTGATCTTGATAATAATAAATTACATTTAAAAACATTGTTACTTTTTATTGTTTATTTTATTTTGATGACGCTATCAATTAAATTTTATATAAATATTTGTAGTAAATTATTATAATTGTGTATTTTTTACCTATATTATATTTTAATGATCTCTATATGTTTGGTAGGTGTCGTCAACAGAGGAGATTCTTTTAGGAGAAGAAGATCGAGATCGAATTCTTTGGCGCCTGCTGATCAGGAAAACGAGGAACGACGACTGCCACCCAAGGAAGTAGCTTCACATAACGTCGCTATGTTAGGTACAAGGGGAGTTGGAAAAACTGCCCTTATCAGTCAGTTTATGACCAGCGAGTGTATAAACGCCTACGATAGACAGAGAGGTAAGTTTTACAGCTGTGATTTTCATCTGTAAAATATAGTATCATATTTTATAAGACGATATACTGTAAAAGTCACGAAGAAAACGCTATTTTAAGTCTAAGAAATCACTTCTTTATTATGATTTTATTTTCACATTGACTTATGGGATATTCAATCAGGAGTTTCCATTATTATAATTTCTGAAAAAATTATGCGTGATTCCTTCGATAAATGTCAGCACAACGCGATAAGAAATTTGTGAAAATATATCTTGTTCAGAAACACCTAGAATTAAGCCTCTTAACAGAATATTTTATTGCCATATCGTGTAAACGTGACCACATGGAAACGATTTCAGAGAGGAAATTGTTGGACATTTCTTGATCGATTCTGCGGCAAATAATCTTTACGACGACTTTCAACGGTTTACACTTCATACCCGGCACAAACGTCCCGTAATATCGCGTGAGTTTACGCGATGATCTGTGTGTATTTCGATTGCGTGTCCGATGAAAGACGGCCTCAGGATTGAGGAAGGCGTAGTAGTTTCTGGTTTTCTAAGCTCTTTGGGATATGCGCTATTCTCTCTGAATGAATTGAGAGTTGAGCGATACTTAAGTCAATATCTTGGAACGAGATCAAATAATATTGACCTACTGTTTGACGGAAAAAAGGATGAATCTCTTGTGTCTGACCATATAATACCTTTTTCTCCTTGTTTTTATTTTATAGAATAATATTAATTTTTCTCTTTCAAGAGATTATGAAATGTAGAAGTGATGAATACATATAAAATCGAAGAGTACAGTAATATTAACATAATATTTAAAATTTAATATGGAACGGAGAAAATGGAAAATTAAAGTATGCAAAGACCATAAAATATAAAAGTAATAAAAAATACAATGCGCTCAGATACGAAAATAGTTTCCTTTTATCGTTAAATAAAATATTATTTATTATTTTATTATTTAAAAGCAATTGTGACAAAATAAATATGTAAAACAAATATAAAGTAAATATATAAATATATAGTATATAGATGTAAATATATAAAAAGCAATATAATTAAATTTTTTAATACGTAATACAAGTAGTGATGTAATTCGTTATCAAAGGCAACTTCTAAGATGTCTTAAATTTAATATACAAAGCGTTATTGAATTGCTTGGTAAATACTTTTCAGGCGAATTCTTTGAACAAATTAAAATAAATATTTCTTTAGCAAATATTTCATAGTGCTGCTTTATTTTTCGTGTCTGTTTTAATCTTTAATATCAGATATTTTAATAACTTAGCTATAAAGTAAAAAATAAAATTAAATGGAAAGTTTCGATTTTATAGCTGTACCTCGTTTATGTAAAATCTTGCATTATTAATCATTTCATCTTTTTCTATTTTTTGTAAAACGCAGGGTCTTTTACCGCGTAAAAACCCCGAATTGAAAGTATCATTCTATAAAAATGCTCGTCATCCGGTATCGATTACTGAAGTGTCAGTGATATCTCGTGTAACATAAAATTTGCGTGAATATCTAGGTCGAGGACCGTTTACCATACATCTCGACAACAAAGTGAATTATTGTCGTCATTTTGTAAACTGTTTATCCTTGCAATATCCACCTGTTACAACGTACATGACTTTCCCATCGTTCAACAATCTTAATTATTATATTTTTTTATTAATTTTACTTTTGTAACATGGCACTGTATTTCAGTTTTCATAAATGATGTTGGATAAAAAAACGAATTTTTCTTGTTAAAATATAATTGCATATTACCTTCATAAATGACATTAAATAAAAAAAAAACAAACTTTGCTCATTAAAAAATGCAATTACATACCTATTATCTCTTACATTATGTCTTACATCAAATAACTGAGTAAAACAAGTGGTTAAGCTGTGCTATTCAAATCAACTTTTATACTTGCCTTTCCTCAGGAAAAATGTTTCCTACTTACAATTTTTATTTAATATTTGTTTTATAAATCGTAATTAATCATGCAAAATTTCTCGAGCTGTTGTTTTCTCTCGCAGCTTCTGTTTCTCATTGAAAAACTTCCTCACGGCTCTTTCATTGGTGCTAAAGTATGATAAGCGAGACGGGCGAGGCTTTGTTCCAGTTGAACACATTCAATCCGCGTTCGGCGACGTCACCTGGCGCTATTACGATCGATATTCGTGCGAGCTGTCAAACAATGGGGCATGCTCGTGTGGTAGAAAAAATCTGCGCCCTCTATTCCCTCTCTTCCTCTCCTTCTCTCTTCTCTCGTGCTTTTTTTATATCCCAATGTAATGGAATTTTCTATTTATGTCTAGTGCGCGCAGGCAAGCGGCTTTCGCGGAGATAATGGTTTCGAAACGGTAGCGAAAGCTCCGGTGTAACCCTTACAACACTCTGCGCGAAACTTTTTGTATATACATCGTCGCCAAACATGAAGCTAGAATATAAAACATGAAGTTACTCTATTATAGCAGTAATAAAGATTCTAATATATCGTTAAAGAAGGGATGGAATTTTTAACGTTAATTAAATCGCATGAAATCTTATTTACAAACTAACGAAACGAAAAAGTGAACGCAAATATGATATTTTTCTCCGTCGTGAAGAATAAGTTCGAGAACAAAAAATACAGTGACCTGTGTCACAGGAATTTTGTATTAAAGAATAAATGTAGATTCTGCTGGCGTGTTCCAATTTACGAAAACATTAATAACTTTGATTCATTTTCTCGCATCTCGATTTTGTTGCTTGTGACGCAACGATTCTTTCTATTGCATGTCCAGTTACTGCATTTTTCCTCATTTTCTGATCTTTTTATAGATGCCACTACATGTATATTTTGCTTTCGTTTCTTCGTGATCGATATCAATCGTGGGCATTTAGATCTTATTTACTTTGTTATCTCTTTCGAGTAGATTACCAATTAGATTGATCTAAAAAGAAATAAATTATTAATATAGTTCAAATTTTTGCAAATAATCGCCATGTAATTATAATAATAAGAATGTGAATAAATTAAATAATTGTGAGTTTTAAGAAATATAAAAACTTATTACGACGGATTGACTTTTAACTGTGTTTTTTATAAAAAGCGATTTTAGATTTTTTCCTTTTAGAATCTTTCTTTTTAAAATAATTACTTAGTTGTTCATTTAACACAATCTCTCTTTCTCAGTAAAAGAAAAAAATTTTTTTAAAACAAAATAGATATATTGTCTCAAGAAAACAACTTATCTAGCCATGTCTTATAATAAATTATACTTACGGAAATACATTTTATTAATAGTTTCCAATTAATTATTAACATCTCCGTAATTTAATTAATTTAATTATGATTATCTTACAATTATTCTTAAGTGATAGTGAATATTTATCAAATTCTATTGTTGCTAGTACATTCGTTGCTAGTACATTAATAAATATATTTTCACTTATCAACTTTATAATTATTTTCTTTTAATAATGTTCTTTGATGTTGCGATATATGTTATTTGATGAGAATACGATTTATAATAAGAGAACAAATTTTGCGCGACATGAGCCTCATGCGAGTTCATACTGCATTTTAAAGTGCATTTACGCGAGTACATTTTAATCACTGGGATTATAATTATGTTTAAAGTGACAAACTGTGCATGCATACGGATTACATTTACATTAAAACGGAGATACATAATGATATCATAATAACTCAATGAATCTATCAGTTGCGCGTACAGATGACATTCTGTAATTTATCTCATAATCTTAGACACATTAGTATTCATTACTTTTCTCTATTTTGGAACTAAGTTAATTTAAAGTTTATAAAATGTATTTCATTAATTTTAAATTATGTATTAATTGATAATGTAATTACACCAATTAATAAGTAATCCATATTGATTATATCTATATTAATACATCAATACATAATTATGTTAATATAGCAGAATTGTGTGTTTCGAATTAACGTCTTAATTTAATTGACATAATCATTATTTATAGTATTGGGATTGTACTATATAAATTATAGATTGTAAGTTTACGTGCCTAATAATTTGTAGACTGTGCTGTTGATAAATTTTTATTACTATTCCAAGAAAAGGATAAAATTTATGATTTACATTCATTTGTAAGCATTATTTATAATATTTACAAGAGTTCCCGATATTATTTGTTTATTTTTGTGAATATAATCGGTTAGCGTAACAGGGATGGTTGCGAAAGTGAGTTCAAGCAAAATGGAGCGGAAATCAGTTCCACGATCAATTACACAAAAAGCTTCACTGCGAAAGATTCATCAGCAACGAAAAGGTTAATTAAATCGTTATGTGAGATGATTAATGATTGTCATAATCTTGTTCAGATCATTTAATAAAATAGAGAGGAATGTTATACTTTTAATGGATCAAATTTTTTAAATTTTAATAAAGAAATGAAACTGATATTTAAAATGATAAAGTGATTTAAAAATTTATGATTTTTCTTAAAATTTGACATAACTTTAAGAATGTCGAATGCATTGGAATTATGAAAAATAAATTTTTCAATTTGTATTTAAGTAATTGAAGTTTATGCAGAATCATACTTTTTATTGAGTATATTTGTTAATTTATATGCTCGGTAAATTTGTATAATTTATAGGTTGTGCAAATTTTTCTATTTATTGAAACATAAAAATTGATAAAACAAATTAAATGCAAAAAACAAAATTTATCAGTTTCTCTGAAAAATACATTTAGAATGTACGATAAATGTTAAAATGCCGTTATACAAAATTATATTTCTGATAAACAAAACAAGTAAATTTTGTATGATTAGTTAAAATGTTCTAATTCTTGAAATGAATTAATTTTTACTATAGATATCAATAGTGCCAAAATTTTCATTAGAATTTGAATATTGTTTTGTTAGAAATTTTACAAATTATAAAATTATTTTTTAATATAATGCAAAGTTTCAAATGAATTACTGTATAATCTTATATAACAAAACAGGTTTTCAAATATATAATATGATTGATATTTTTATCGAAATAGTTGTGTGTGTGTGTGTGTAGACGTTGGAAAAAATCTACATTTTTCTAAAATGAAATGAACAAAAGAGAATGGTATAATTAAAACGACAAACGACAGAGAAAATAGAGGCAAAAATAGTCTTAGTCTGTTTACAGTCAGGCTCAAGATTTCTGTACACACGATTATATTTCAATCATATTTCATATTGTCGCATTTCGTGTGAATTAAGATTAATTACGATTGAAATTGAATTGAAAGCCTACTGGTCGACATAAGCAAAAGAATTTAGGCTGATGTCAAGTTTCGCGCGATAATTTTGCTGCAAATTGGGATCGAGGCCAAGAGGCGACTCTCTCCGCGCAAAAAAAGAAGATAACGTGCTGTATTTCTTATCAAATATTATACTACAATATATAATATTATAACAAAATTGAATATATTTAATAAGTATGTAAATCACATCCATTAGAACAAGAAATTATATATTATGATTTTTTTATTTATATTTAATTATTTTTTATTGATGTTTAGAGTAGTTCGAATTTAATAAAAAATTATAAAAATCTGGTAAATCTTTTTCCTAATAATGAAATACCTGAAACAATACGAATTGATCTTGAATTAAACTTATCGCAAAATAAAAATACGCCATGCATATTGATACAAAGCAGTTTTCTACTTTCTATTATAATTACTTTTGCAATCACTGTAAAATAGTGTAAAAACTTAATTAACTTAAAACAACATTATCGCAATCAAATTAGAACAAATTATTTTCTCAAACTAAAAATTTCTCAAATTGGTCTGGCATATTTTCTTTACACAAGATTATTAATTTTCTAAGTTTCTATAGTTTACGTTTTTGTCACAGTTTCTGTTACAGTTTTATGGTTCTACTATATCATTCAGATATATATTTTACTTCATGTACGTAAAGCATTTTGTACAGTCAGAACTGCTACAATCGCAACGTGCTCCGTGATTTCGCGTGGAAAAGGGAGTAACGACGCTCGAGCGTCGAGTGTGCGAGTCGATGGAATACGTCCGCCTCGAAAAGCAAACGAAACGATTTCCACGAAGGTATAAAAAAGAAAAGTGCAGGAACAAGCCGCTCGGAAATAGCCGTGGTTAATTTTGCGTCCGCTCCGTGCTATAAGCGTACATCATAGAGAGTTCGCGTCTGTTCATCGTCTGTTCTCCTTCTCGCTCTTCGTTGAGTCTTTCTGCTTCCCTTTTCTTCTCTCTTTCTCCTTTTTTTTTCTTAGCTTACTATTTCTTCAAAAATACATTGCTGTGTTTCCGGTGAATTATGGCAGAAATTGCAAGTGTTACAATATTGATAGATCCGGCGAGTGTACTAATGATAGGCACTTGTGATATTTTTGAATATATAACATTGTTCACACACACACACACACACACATATACATATATATATATATGTATATAAATATATATATATATATGTATTATACTTCTATATTTATATTTTAATACTTTTTATATTTGTAAATTAACTATCTATAATATATTTGTAATAATTACTGTTTATTTATACTCGTAACTGATATTTTATTAAATTGTATAAATAAGCAACATAAATTGACAATTTGAAACTTGAATAAATGTTTAAGAAATAGTTAAGAAAATTGTTTTAAATAAAGCAATAAGGCAGATAATTGAAATTGCAATGAAAAATACTATTATAATAAATTAAATTACTTGAAGTTTCGTATAACAGTGATATTTATTTGTAAAATCTATCATCAAAGTTAACTTATATAAAAATATAAAAATTTGTTATAACTAAAGCTTGATTACTTTCCGGTAAAAGGTATTGTTTTTATTAAATTTCATGTAAATAAAACGTGACTGCATATTCAATATCAAATAGTTATTATCTGTAAAAATTGCGGATAGAAAATTTTTCATTGATCAAACGTGAAGTTTTTCATGCCGTTTGGATAATTAAAAACGTGAATGTAAATTCTTTTGAGCGTTTGAAGATCAATAATTTGTATGCAAAACGAAAATTGTGGTGCGCGCTTGCGCTGGTGAATTCGTTTCACCAATTCCGCGATATTTATTCGCATTTCAGCGATCTTGCAACCCCAAAATGTCAGTCCCCTCTTGCATTCATGATATTCCCGTCATGGCCATCAATCGAACTTGTTCCTGAGCGTTAATCACGTTGTTCCGCACGCGCGGCTTTATTGAGATAATTATGAAAAATAGGTCTTTATCCGAAAGTGAAGCAGTATTTAAATTACGACTGTACCTCGGAAAAATATTACGTTTATTGAAATATTTATCGATACTGCATTCTATGTCAAATATTTTATAGAAATCATTCCAATTTCGTATTATTATTTGTCTGAAAATTTTACAATATTTCTCGCAATGTAATATTGGATTTACATGTGAATTTATAAACGCTAATTTGTTTTCGTAGTCTTTTAATTCCAATAAATCTGTAACAATGTTTCTTTACAGTATTTTCAGTTGAATAAGATAGAAGAAGCAACTAGTGTTTATATCGTCTCCCACGTTTATTGATTCGGTGTATCTTTATGTTCGAACGATGAATTTCTCTTGCTTCTCTTTCTTTCTTATTGTCGTGTTTTCGCGAGAAACTAGGTACACATCCGTCAACTCTGCATTTCTGACCGTTAACCTCCATTTTTTGGCAACAGTCAAGCATGTGAAACGCGACGTTGTAAATTTACGGCTACATTTCAAAGAATGTCTCGCGACTCTGAAAATTTATTGCGGAATGTCGTGAAAACAGCGTTGCAGGATAAAGCTGCACCAGCATTGGAAGAGTATAAAAATTTGAATCACGTGTCCCTCAAAAATAAATAATTATTTTAGAAAAATTTTTATTTAAATATTATTTTTTGAAAACATATTTTCTATCTTTTCTTTAATTATGTTTCTTATGCTTTTTCTCTTTTTTCATATTTTCTTGTGTCTTTCACTAAAAAATTCGATACTTATTAATTATAAATAAATGGAATATATTCTTTTCATTTATACGTCAACTGCAGAAAAAATACAAATTTAAAGTTGCTTATTTATTAAATATTATTGGAATGATTCTGTTTTATTTAACAAAATAATGATAAGTATGTTATTATTTTTTTAATGTGTACAGGAACATACGAGTAATAAATAAAGAAGGGAAGAGAATAAAACACTGGAAACATTGCAAAATGTCATGTACAACATATGCAATTATATAGATATTCGTCGGGGGCAGAGCTAAATAAAGTTTTCTCTTTGTTAAAATACCTTTATTACCGCATACAATACGATGCTATAATAACATATCTCAATTTATCTGATGAAAACTAAATAATTATTTAAAGTTCTCTTAACTCTGGATAAACAAAACATGGGGGCTTTTTTCTACACTTTATATATATATATAAAACGTTCGTATGTATATTACAAGTTAGTGCCTGAAACAGGAAGAAAAACAAACTGAAATGATTGGATGGAAAAAGACAACAGATTTCATATTTTATATAAAATGTATAAGCGTATGACTGATTGTTAAGATAAAAAAAGATAGAAAAATAGTTTAAAATTTACAAGAATGGATTTGATATAATTAAATTATTTATTTGCTGTAATTATTAAAAAGAAATATTTAAATCGTATTATATGGAATACAAAACAAGAAAATATATATTTTTATAACAAATTAAACTTTTTCTGTTAGTTATCTGCTATATAAAGTATATTTTAAAATAAATAAAAGCCAACATATTTTTGTTAAATTTTACACCAATTATTTATAAATTGCTTTATTTTAATTGTAATTTAGTTTTTAAACTTTTCAAACAAGGAAATGAAATATAAGTTTGAAGATTTATGTGATTTGTGCGTAGTATTTACTGTCTCTTGCTCTATGCCTGGCGCCTATGTTGGCCGTTATTTATGACATCCGTCAGCAGCTGCAGAACTGCATCTCTAGAGAAGCCATTCAGCTGAAAAAAATTGGTTAGGACAACGACAAACGATTTTCTGACGTCACGGACGATATTTCGTTAACAGGCTAAAATCAATCGGCAGTGCTCTAGACTAGCCAGGCGGTTCGTAGACAGACGTATTTAAAACCATAAGATTACGTCAGATCTTTCTTTCGTGTCATTTGCGAGAACGTTTCTTTGCTTTAATAGTTTCTCTTCTCGCATATGAAACAGATTTATTTGAGATGTTGATTGTTTCTTTATCATCACATTTATTTATTACATAAAAAAAGATAGAAAGAGATAAATAAGTTGGCGAATCGTGTGATATGTTTATCTCTTTTTTAATCTGTATAATTGATAATTGAAAAGAAAACAGAACGTGAAAAAAGTATTTAGTAATTACGATGCATTCTAATATTATTAATTTATAAGACACGCAAGATAATAACATCAAAATTAATTTTATTATTTATTCGAAAATGTTAGAAGGGATTTATATTATTAAATTATTTCTTGGAAAAGGGTTGTTTTTTCTTAGGAATATATTTTAGAAAAAAAACTTGTAATTTTAAAGGAATATTTCTCATGACAATATTATGTGTTCTCTATATTTTTATCTTTGTCAAGACACTTTAGAAAAATGTTGAATTCACTATAAAAATATTCTTTTAAAAGATATTCAATGATCTTTATCTTTTATTTTTCAATCTTATTGCAGACGTGCCGAGTGAACAATCTGTTTTTGTGATGCTGAATGGTGAAGAAAGCGAGCTTAAATTCTTAAACATTACTAATCTTAAGGTAAGACGAAAAAGATTCATTCTCTTACATATTATATAATTTAATAAAGCGTAATATCAACTTTCATTTATTTATTTTATATTTATTTTTCTAAATAATTATAATTTATGAGATTTATTTATTATATTTAGATTCTAAAATATATAATTTATTATATTTATTTAAAGATTTAATGATAGTGTAGAAATTTGATATCTTTTTAATTTAATAAATTTGACGCAGACCGAATTGGAAAAAATGCCATTGCCAGATGCTTTCGTCGTAATGTATTCAGTAATCGACAAGGCGTCCTTTCAAAGGGCTGAGGAATATCTCGCTCGACTTCACGATCAAGATCTTCTTCGTGGCAGACCGGCTATTCTGGTCGGGAACAAGGTCGATTTGGTTCGTTCCAGAGTGGTTTCGCCCCAGGGTAAGAGAGAGAGAGAGAGAGAGAGGCGGAACATCTTTCTTTTTTATACATACGTTTTTTTTCATGGTTAGGCGGTTTTGTGACACTTTATAAAACTGAGCGTTCAGTTAACATGATATGGTACATCAGGCAAATTCTAAAATAAAAATAAGATCATCGTACCTGTGTGTATGTGTATGTGTGTCGCTTATTTCAGATACTTAATCTTTTTAGCTTTTTATAAATATAAAATTTACGTAAATGTTATTTTATGAAAGAAAATTTTATATTATTATTATACAATGATATTCTATATATTCAAAAGACATATTTATAAAAACCTCTTAACTTGTCTATTTTCGGAACTATGATTTGTTTAAGTTTTCTATTATTGTATTTCTATTAAAAATAATGGAAGACTTAAACGATATTAATTTAAGTACTTCTCCATTTCAATTGTAATTCTTCATGCCAAATTTCCGGACTGTGTATTACAGATGGAAAATGTTTGGCATGCACCTACCGCGCGAAGTTCGTTGAAGTGTCGGTGGGCATCAATCACAACGTTGACGAACTTCTGGTTGGCATACTCAATCAGATCCGTTTAAAAGTGGTCCAGTGTAATCAGGAGAACCGAAACAGCGGTGGCAGTGAGGGTAGCGCTCATTGGTACAAATCCAGAGGCGTCGTACGCGCCAGCATGAAGGCCAGACAGATGCTGACCTGGCTTTTCGGCAAGGAAGATAGCAAATTCAAGAATTGCGAGAACCTCCATGTACTTTAAGTCGCTGCGATAAAAATTGCAATCGGGCTGCCCGACTACTGTTTTATTAATACGTAAGTACGACATGACTCGATAAACTTTCTTTCTCGACGCGAGAACTTTATTTAAAAGATCGAAAATTGAGAGAATAACTTCCGCGCGTCGGGAAAGGATTGCGAGAATGTAGTCTGAATGTGTCGAACGGATGCATCATTGAATCAACAATATGTATGTAATTTAAAATTTAGAATCAAACGTCTTCGCTACTGATAGTGTTTACGAGAGTATTTCGTAATCCTATGGGAAGGGCGAATTGGTCCGTGGACCAAAATGGATATAATTAGCATCAGGTTAACAAAGTGCCAATTAGCGAAAATTAACGCTCACGGTATTTAGGGAGGAGAAAATATCGCTCGATTCCACGCTCGTTTAACTAGAATTACCTTGTGAGAAATGTGAGTGATTAACCCTTTCAGTCTCAGGTGTGATGAACGTTGCTTTTCAGTAACTTTCTCTACATAAACTTCGTCCTCCTTTCTTTTGAAAGATTAAGTAGTATTATTATTAAATTAGTTATTAAAGTCACTATTCAAATAATGTTGAATATTCAGATCACTCGTGACAATTTATGTGTGATTTTATATGAAAATTAATTTGGGATTAAAGGAATCAATGTTCTGACAATTAATGTTCTGTTATTTCTTTCTCGTTGCTTATCCTACTTTTTACTTGATCTTGCTTCCTATCAGTATTCTACACTTGTTAAAGAGGAAACTCTAGCAAAACAGACATTATACGGTGTCCATTTTATGTAATTATGAGTGATGCTGAATCTGTCGGTTTTTAATAATGCAATCAAAAGTTCAAATCAAATCATGACGATAAGAAAACAATTCAAACTGGACCATAGCGCGAATTAATCGCTATTAGTTTACGATCTTACTATACATATAATAAAACCAATTAATCTTTTGATTTAGTACATGTATATACGAAATTTACGTATAAGCGTATACTCGTGCAAGCATGTTCTATATAAATATACTCAAAGTGTACATCCTCCTAATCCTCCCGTTGACGAGTGTCGATTTTACCACGTGACGGCGTTGCAAAACAAAATACCGCCGCTATTCTCGCATCGCTAAATTGGCTTGCATCGCTAGTGTCATTAATTTCTCGCGTTCCGATGGACTTTCCACAGTCCGTTATTGTGTATAAGACCAACTTGATGCAATACGCTAATGTTACTTGACATTAAGTTGTATATAAAAGTCATGAGGTTACTTTGCTATCTAACGTGTTTGTTACGGTTAGAAAAAATATAGTAAGCTGCCTATATATATGTTGCTAAAATGTTTCCTACGCTACTGAGCGAAATCTATACGTCGCGCGTGCCATGCAGAATTTTTATCATCTAAGTATATTTCAAAGTAGATAATTACATCGATTGCGTATTTTTAATTCCAGATACGTTAAGTGTTATTATACAACCGCTTATTAAGTAGCTTTTAATTAGCGGTTTGAGGTCTGACTTTGTAAATTCCTTAATCGAATATTTTATTAATTATTTTGTAATCCTTTATTTTATACCAATATGTGTGATATCAATATTGAAATAGTATATAGTTTATGCGGCATTTTTTGTGTGCAATATTTTGCCGCAATGAAATGAAATCTATCATGTTGTATATGTTTTTCTCGCGCGCGTCGTGAGAGGATGGGTACAGCTGTAATTTATGTACCTAAAACTATAGTCTTCTGAAAAGAGATATCTTTTTCGAATTTTTAAGGAGAATGTATAAATAATACAAAAGCTGTCTATTTTCTGCGATCTCTATGCCTGTATATCCGAATTATACGAATGTAGCGTAAAATCTGAGTGCATAGAACTTTCTGTACATCTACATAACGGGAACAATACGCGAATGATGTGCAATTTTACCCTTCTCGTGTGAACATTTCATTGTCTCTAGACTATGTATACAAAAAATTAACGTTTCGGATTACGAACGTGGTAAATTACGGATTTCCTTTTTCTCGTTGCATGAATATATTTCGAAAAATATTTTGACTCTTGATGATCCAAATAAAACTTAACAAGTTTCTTCCGGCATTCTTCGTTATCGTCGTTATCATCTTCATGCAATTAATTAATTCGATCGTAGTGTCAAATGTAAATTGTGACGAATACGCTGTGTGAATTTTGAGTTTAAGGACTTATCCCAAAATGTTTCTCTCAACTGAGGAACCAAAGATTTTTACCAAGTGCCTTTGCGTATTTTTGTAATTTAAGCTAACTCAGTGTAAGCCCCATGAGTATCGCACTGTATAATCTATTATTATACATATACTACCGATATATTTATTTGTTGTTAATTCATCATGTTACCTGTGAGATTCGCCGCATTGTATGCTCTCGGTGGCATAACTTTCCTTCTTTCAAAAATATATAAATATTATCAGGTTTTTATCTTATAAAACTCAAATTAAAACGTCAAAGTGATAAATTAATTTTGTTTAATTAAATATCTTACATTTAAAGTTACGCCATCGATGAATATTTTTGTTCATTCGTGTCATTAGCATCTCCTAAAAGCTATGAATGTAACTTAGTTATTGAAGTGTCATTGTGTCTGCTCGCTGTGTAATACGTGACGTGACAATACTGCCAGTCCTTTTGGTTAATAAAATATTGAAACAAATTTTTGCTTTAATCCGATATTATGATGTAGGCAAGAATTTTCTTCTGTTTGCTTCATTACGATATGTAAAATGTTTTTACGTGATGCATGAATCAATCACGTATTCAACACGTACGCAATTGCCAATAACATAAGTATATGTATATACATATATTCATATGCATATGCATATATATTATAGAATATTATTTTAAAAGAATTGAAACAAATAATAATTCCTTTCGATCTATTTTGAAGAAAAAGCGACAGCAAAACTGTTTACGAATTTATGATAACATCAATATTCATACTATTCGTTTTTTCAATTTTTGCAATTATTTATTTGACTATAAATGATAAAAATCTACTAATCTGTAGATCCAGCAACATGCAAGCGGTTTTTATTGTTTTCGCAATTGTTTAATTAACATTGCTTCTTCAAACACGTATAAGAATTAAAGCGCGTCATTGTTTATCGATCGCAAGCCTGATGTATGTTTTTTTGGCTCCTATTTGTTTCTTTTTCAAGCTAATATCTATCGTAAATCATTAGCGTCAAGACACTTGGTTAACAAATACTCGCTCCAGACGCATGCGCTTTATGCATCGATTATTTTGCTTGGTGCCAGATATTGCAAGCCTCTGGCCATGGCAGATTGCCACGCAACCACGGAAAACAAGTAGTACCAAGTACTCGGTTCTTGTAACCAGGTGCACGTGTACGTGACAGTATCGGGACATGGGATGCTACCTGGATGCTGTGGTACTTAAAGAACCCGCGATGAAGAACACAAAGTGTATTGGATCGATCGCTGATTTTTATGTATAACATTTCAGTTTTATATATAAATATTAATGCAAATAAAAAAACGGGAAATTGAATATATATATTCGTATTGTTGCATTATTGATAATTATATATTATATAAAAGGTATAGTTATATATATATTTTTATACGCAAGAGATAAAATAATATATTTGCGCACATAAAATACTCGTAGAATAGCTGCACATTTCAATGAACTTTCTTTGATAATTAAACGTGGTCTTTTCATTCGTTCATGATTTGCCAATGCATGCACAAATACATATAGGTATATATACTAAATGATATATTTAATTTTGCTAATTGATGTGATAAAACGTTGATAATATAAACGTTGATAGAATTCCAAAGAAATTAAGTTCGGATATTGAAACTGTATTTTCAGTGTTAATTACTGTTAGCGCAGTTATTGTTACGATGCTGCTTTGATCAATGACGTAATTAAATAATGAAACATTTTGTCGCGCTATTAATTACGTTTTTGCATTTATACATTGAGTATATCATATATTCTATATTATTCTTTATTAAAATATTAACACCACAAGATGTATGTGCACATGTGTATGTTGTCCGATATTTTACAATATTTAAAATGAATGTAACAAGTTAAAATGAATGTAACAAAAAATGTTAGATTTTTTTGGAAATCTTTATCAATGTTGAGAAGACATATCACAATCCATCCATGGCATCTGCAAAGCCAACTACATGCAAAGAAGCTATACGGCGATGGGAAGAAGAGAGTCAACAAAATGCAGCTACGGCGACAGAAGCAACTTTAAGCTTTCAGTGGCCGCCAATAGAAAAAATGGACAATTCGCTAGCAGGTTTGGCGAATTGTGAAAAGCTCTCCCTATCGACAAATATGATTGAAAAGATTGCAGGTAAAAGTTTAATGTACTACAAAATTACGAAAAAATTCTAACAATAAGTGTCAGGATGATTTATGGAATAAGTGTCGCATGAAATTATATAACACGATACGATTTTGAAATAATTATTTTGCTGTTGTTTTTAATAAAGAATTATATTAACTAATGCATTTCTGGAAATATATTTTTTTCACGGATTTTATGGACGCATAATAAGTATTTATTATATATTTGCAAAGATGAAGAATCTTTACGTTCATTTCTTTTTATATGCTCTTATCGTTATATTGCTTCAATTAATCAGCGATTATTCAATGAATCGATTGATTTATGCAAAATGCGATTTTAGATGCCATATCAGAACTGATGCATATTCGGAATCGTGACAACCATCGTATGAATAATGCATATTCAAGCGTGTGACTCAGCGACTGTACGCGACACATCACGGTGTAAATATAATTATAAATTTCACTTCATTACGAATGGACCGTGCAAGAACGCACGTTAATATCCTTTATTATCAGTTATTATCAGTTTACTCAGTGATAAACAATGCTATTTATTAATTTCATGCGACAATTATTTAATTCTTTATGTTATAACACTTACATGTCTTATCGAAGTATATTAAATTAATCTATTGTATTTTCATTATTTTTATGTAACACATGTAACATATAACTTTACAATTTTTTATTGATTATTGTGACAATATGACACGCGTGATATTTAATATTGAAATATAATAAATTGTAACAATTTTTGTAAATTATGATATAATAGAAATATTATGTATACAAATTTAAATTAATTTTTTAAATATGTTTTGATTTTTTTAGGCATTGGGACTTTAAAAAATTTAAAGATCCTATCACTAGGTCGTAATTTAATCAAAGGCTTCGCCGGTCTTGAATCTTTAGGCGACACTCTCGAGGAGCTTTGGATTTCCTACAATTGTATTGAAAAAATGAAGGGCATTCAGGCGATGAGAAATCTTCGAGTACTTTACATGTCTAATAACTTGGTACGAGAGTGGAATGAATTTGCAAGGCTACAAGAACTTACAAATCTACGAGATTTAGTTTTCGTCGGTAATCCGTTGTATGAAAGTCTTGAGGTATTTATTGGTATCTATCAATGTATTTTTTAATAAGTATTATACATATATAACAAAACATAAAACTTTTCTTTGTTTACATAATATTTTAAAGAAAAAATCTACTTTGTAAAATATTTTAAAATATTATATACTAGAGAAATATTTATATACAATTAAATGTATACAGATATGTATATTTTTATAATATAACAAACTTAAATATATTTAAATATATTTAAATATATTTAAATATAATTGAAAATGTTAGAAGTTTTCTAAATGTGCAAAATTTGAAATTTTATTATTTTCATGTATTTATACTTTATAGGTAGAGCAATGGAGACTCGAGGTCGCAAGACGATTGTTAAATTTGGAGAAACTTGATGGTGATCCCATAATACGAACGGAAGAAAATCCAATTCAATTAAGCAAAACTGATAATTCAAACGATTTGCTTGATCAAGAACCTAATTAATATTTTAAATATTTTTGCAACAAAATATATAAAGTTTGACTCTCTGTTAAATCTAAATTTTTTTTATGGATTAAAGACAAAAATTTCATAATTCAGTAGATATTTTCAAACCAGATTGATACAAACAATTTGAATATTTTAATTTCTTGATCTTCAAGACTTAGAAACTTTGAATTTTAGGACCTAAAAATATTTATCTTCTTCATTTAGTTTTATGAAATCTGTAAATAAATAATACTTATATAAATAAAATAAATAAAAAAGAAATGCAATTTTCCGTTTGTATCAAAAATTCAGGTGTAAGTAACAAAAACAGAATTAACAATGTTAATAGTACATGACGGAATATTATTAATAAAGCTGTAAACTAAACATTTTGTTATATCTAAGTATTACCACATAAGATTGAAATTTCTTAACTAAAAATATGGTCATAAATTTATATTATATATGATCAATTAGAGAAGATTATTAATCACTCAAACAAACATTTATATTAATTTATTTGTCTCACGATACAAGATAGATCGTACATACCTTTTGGGTGGTTGAAAAAAGTTGGAAAAGCAAATAGTAGAGTTTGATTGAATTCGATGCACGAAATATATTAAGAATCGAACAGACGAATCTTGCTCTTCGTAATCATTTTCTTTTTTCTTTTATTATACAAGGCGTGCAAAATATTAAGGTGTATCGCGGAGCGCTCGTTGGTATAATTATCGTATTTTCTTTTTGTATAATTACGTAACGAAGTGATACGTAACAAAGTGCATTAGAAAAATTGACATATGTGCGTTTGAATGAATTCTTTTTCTTTTACCTTCATCCTTTCTTACACGTTCCTTGGTTTCTTGCACGTTTAATTTTATCTGCTATTCAAATTTTGTTGAATATTTTGTTAGATATAATTATGTAATAAAAAACGCTACTTCTTTTATATTGATATGCATTATCTGCTTATGTATTTTAAATTATTCATGCAAATTATCCGAAATGTAAATAAATATTATTATATATTTGGTAAAATGAGAGCATTATTCTTATACCATTTGTTTTGCTCTGTAAATGAGATTAAAATTTGATTCATCGAACAAGTTAAAAAAAATTGTATTTCAAAAAATTAATATAAATTTTACTTTTAAATATCATTCAAATTTTTATCCAATTATTACGAGTGCTTCAACATATGCTTTAATGTTAATCACGAAGAATTCGTCAGTCTTGCATCGGAAAGTTGGAAAGATTACATAGAACCGCATGTTGTGTATTAACAAAATAAATTCAATAGAAAATCTAATACTGAGGGCGATGTACATAGAGAATGCTTCTCAAGCGAAATATACATTCAATTTTTAATAATAATTATATCTGAAAATCAAATTTATGCCTTTGAATTCTTAAATTTTATTCTTTTTTTCCGATACTGAAGAAATCATATCAGAGTAAAGCGTTCTCTTAGAAGCGTTCTGTTTTCATCGTATAAGCGGTCCAGCGAGAGAAGCTTTGATAATTTAATCATTTGGGAGATTAGATGGTGAAAAGATAGAAAGAGACTTTAGCCAATGACGAGTAAGAAAAATATCGTATATCGACCTTCTCGGCTTGATTCGCGCCGTCGAAGCGACGCTGAAGCGGCGCGGCTGCTTTTCGGGGAGGAAGAGCATCTTATTTAAACTATTAGAATAATTTGCTTTTAACTTGAATGAAAATATGCTGTTAAAAGTAATTTTTTAGAAAGAACGGTATTAATATTTATTATGCTTTTGATTTTATGTACGCATTAATGATATATTTTATTTCTGTTCAACAATTGATTAGTGTAATCAATATCTAAGTTAGTTATTAATATTATAATTCGTTGTGTTGCATTGCCCAAAGAGAAGTTTGTACAACTTAATCATTTTACATGATTTTTATAAAAAATAGTAATTTAAGAGAATAGTAAAGAAATTTGTATTTTCCTCCCAATTTTGTCGTGAATCAATTCTGTGCACTCAAGGCAGAAGTTTTCATGAGTTGTCTCGATGACTTTCTCTTTTATGGAAGCTGTGAAAATAATTCGATTTAAAGAAAGTCATCACGCGTCGTATATTTATATTCTTATCATGGAAACCCGATTTCTATTCACAATTGATACTCGACAGACGAAAACCAGGTCGCGTGATCACGAAGGGAAGTCTCGTCTTTTTATCTGAAAACGTAAATCCTCTTATATTTCTTCCCAGGAAAATTCTTAAATTCACGCGCGTAAGGATTTAAATATCTAGACCTCCCTGTATAAAAAATGTAAGATAAAGAATCTTACAATCGCTCCGGTGTCGCTTCGAATCTGACGAGACGGTTTTTAAACATTTATGCTTAGCTACGTCACATCGACGTTGTTTTACTGTTTCCTGTGTGCTGCATCATTCTGCTCTACACATCTTTTCGTCGACACAAAAATAGTTTTGATATATTTCTCTCGATCCTCTTTTACCGCGCCTTTCTTTTTTTCTCTTTTTCTCTTTTTCTCTTTTTTTTTGACCCAACACCGACAATTATATTCAACACGATTTACACTGAAATAGATCTGACGAATTTTTGGGATGAAGGCTGGTAGAAAGATAGGCAGAAAGGTAGAGTGCGTGAGAGAGAGAGAGAGAGAGAAAGTGAGAATCGACGACATATCTCAGGGATGGACTTTCTCCTCTTCCTTTTTCTCCCTAGTTTTTTTTCATTGACTCTTAAGATTAGTATACAAGTCTTGATAGAGAGTGATTGCGATGCAATCATCACATTTTCTTCTTTTTTTTTCTCAGTACGTAATGCGCTTATGTCGTGGCGAATCGTTGTTTCTGCTTCTTCACAAAGTCGAGAGCCATTTTGTCGCCGACTCGGGTTTCCAATATTTGGAGAATCGGATGATCTAGAACAAAAGGCATATTTAATTTGTAGGAGAATAAGCCTCGAAATAGAAGTTACAATATAAAGATTATTTATAGAAAGAAAAAATTGATGATACTGTAATATTAAATACATTTATTCAGTTTCTAGTCGTATATGTAAAAGATTTTAAAATAAAATATGTTATAAAATAAGATAAATGTGTAATTTAAAATATTTTTTATTGTACAGTTTCTATCATAGATTTATATGCAGATTCATAAATTTGAGAAAGTTTTAAATTCTTAAACATGTAAATTTAACGCGACATTTCTATTCTGAAATCTAAAGTGGACTTTAAAAATCAATGAATCCTAATTACGTAAATTTTACAATTTGTAAAATTTGATTAATTCACTCACGCCGATTTTTTTGGTGCATAAGCGGTAATTCTTGATGCTTGAGGCCATGGAAATTGTCTATGCTGGTATTTGTGTCAGCGACGCCGGGAATAGTACTGAGTCCTAGGAAAGCCTCACCTGCGAAATCGTTTGCCGTGAGGACATCGTGATCCATTACCGTAAAAAGGACCATCGCATTAGGATCACGACACTGCTCCACACTCACCGAACTGGAGAAAAGTATATGTGTACATTCATTGAAGCTCAACATATTTTAAACTAAAATAATATCTGATAACAGAAATTAAATAAAAATTAACATATTACATCAAGAAAACAAATGTCAAATTAACAAACTTTTTTTTTTAAAGAAAATTATCACTAAAAGAATTATTACTGATGAAGAATATTATTTTTTTTATATGTAAGAATATTGTTCCATTATTGAATTATTGTTATATTATCATTATTTTGTTATTACTGCATAAATATAGCATAAAATATAATAAACTCACAATTCAAAACACTCGTCAAACATGGGATTCAGAGTTTTTTTTTTGACATTAGTCTGTTGTTCGGCGCAATGCTCGAACATTCGCCGTGGTAACAATTCAAGTATTACGAAGGGATCGCTGAATCCATTTGGATCTAATGGAATGACGTCTCTGGCATTTATCACCTCGACACACAGAGAATCGTGATTCAAATAAGCTCGTATCGTTAGCACTCCATATTCATAGCTAGTTGTGTTAAGTTGGTCCTAAAAATTATAAAAATATATACTGTAATTCAGCAATCAAAGCATTGTATTATATTTAAAGATTTTTCGCAATATGTTTGCATAGTCAAAACTATTAAAAAGAGAAGCACTTTTAAAGATTAGAATACTTTTTAATTGTATTTATATAAAATATTGCTATTTGTTATTTAAAATAAAAAAGAAATAATTTAGTCCGCTAATTAAATGAATGTCGTATATTATATACCAGAAGACGTTGCTGATAAAATCGATCGATTAAGAAAGTTGTGTCCATTTTATGATACTGAAGGCGCTCTTCCGCATTCATGAAACTCTGACGACGTAACATTTCTAAAGGCAAACCCTTATCGTCAGCATTGAAAAATCTCACTAATAAATCAAGAGCTTCGTGCAATCTCTCGTAAAACATCGCTGGTTTATCCTGCAAATAGTGATATTTTTTAATTATTATTTTGTTGTATTAGTACAATTCAGATTATTCATAAATATATTTTAGAAATGTCACAATACACACAAATATCCTTGAAATTTTATCGTATAATGTTTAATATTTTTATTATCAGAAAAAAAATTAATATTCATGCAATTATGATAAAGGCATACTTCGGCATTTCCATCCATTTGACTGCCTAGTTCACTAAGAACCACCTCCCAAATATCCTGAAGAACGCGATTGAAATTTGCGGCTAACAAAGCCGAATTAAGTGCTACTAGATGAACATCTAAGTATTCCACGAGAGGTGCGATTGCTTCTGTAGTTGGTAAACTGTCAGGTGACCAAGCCAGGTGAAACATCGCCTTTTTCAGAGGTGGTCTCATCTATATAAAACAAATGAAGCAAGAGTATTGTTACATTTTTTATTTTTTACCTAATTACTTAGGTAGCAAGTTGACGTTATTTGTCATCATTTTAACGAGGACCGATCAAAATGCATTCAAATGCTTAAAACTACACTGACTGCCGCACCGCTACTAGCATGTCCCGATTTTTTACGACAGTTTGTACTGCAAACGAATACTAGCGCTACCGGACTGGGAGCCGTGTTAACTTAGTATTTTCCCGAAAGAACAAAGGGAAACACTGCTGGAACGATACCATGATGTCCCCATCGCTGGACATCTTTGTATCGCAAAAACAATTATTCGCATCGCGCGTCGTTATTTCTGGCCGGGGATGTATCGAGAAATTGCAAAGTACGCACGCGAATGCCAAATTGCTTGGCACATAAAGCATCACAGCAAAAACCATCCGGGCTCCTCCACTCAACCGGACTCGACCATCCATGGCAACAAGTCGCGATCGACCTAGTAGGCCCGCTGCCGAGGTCGAACAAGGGCCATGTTTGGCTCTTGAATATGCAGGATCGGTTCTCGAAATGGATCGAGATGAGCCCTTTGCGTAAAGCGACAGCGCCCAACGTCGTCCGACAAATTGTAGACGCGATAACACTCCGGCACGGGTGTCCGGAGGAAATTCTGTCCGACAACGGCACGCAAAATAGCGCAATTGATCAATACGTTACGCGAAATCGGAATTACGCATCGATTTACGCTTGTATATTCACCGCAATATAATCCCGTCGAACGTACAAACCGCACGCTAAAAACAATGATCGTGTAATTCACGCGTCGCCGCCATCGTTCCTGGGACGAACATATAAATGAGTTACAGTTCGCGTATAATACAGCGATTCACGATGCTACCGGTTACTCCTCGGCGTATTTAATATATGGACACGAATCGAAACGACCGGAGGAACCAGGAGAGCAAAACCAGGAGCCATCCGAGTTGCAAAGGCGACTGAAGGAGGCCTACGAGCTGGTGCGGGTACAGCTGGTTCGTGCCTTTCAAAGGCAGGAAAAACATTTTAATTCCCGCCACCGAGTATGGCGACCAGCCATAGGAGAATGGGTGTGGAAACGAGAGCATTCGCTATCGGACAAAGCCGCCGGTTTTAATAGTAAACTAGCTCCGAAATATGTGGGGCCGTTAGAAGTCCGCAAAATCATATATCACATCATAATTATGGATTTGAGAAATGTAAACAGAAAATGTACAAACACATACACGTGAAGAACCTAAAGCCCGCTCCCCCCCCCCCGAAATCAAAACGAAAACAACAGTAATAACGACTCTAATGACGAACACGAGAAATAAACAAAGAGAGGGGGACATTAGAGGGGACGACGACGGTAATAAGGAATCGACGATTCACTTCGAAGTTAGAGCTGCGATGGAGCTGCAGGATCTCCTTCAGGAAATAGAAACTCTGCTAAATAGCGATCCGACGCCGGCGGCACTCGACGTCGACCCACAGGCGCAGGCATTCTGCACCAACTTGGGTGCGACGTCAAGCACCGCACCAGCCACGGCGACCTCCTCGGACCACGCGACATCGGCATCGACGATAATCGTCCCACGAGTTGTACAACAATCAGACTGCCAAAAACAAAGGGAAACACAGGCATGTTTGCTCGCTACCCCGCCGCCACCGCTGCCAGGACCAAAGGAAGCGGAGGAACCGCAGAAACCCCTCCAACCTGCGCGTGTTATGGGATCTTTGCCGCCACCACCGATCCCTGTCGAAGTAGAAGAGGGAACCGTGGTCGACGTTCCATACTTCGCGGCACATGTGAGCCGACGCTACAAGGCACGCGTAGGCCGAAAACAATGGGTGATCCGTTTTAACGCCAATGGTACGGTTCGCGCAGTTCGGCTAATAAAATCATAAGTGCCTCTAGATTCAGGCACAAGTAAACGGGAGGGAGAGAGGGGGAGATGTAACGATGCACCCCAAATATGCATCGCTTTCCCGGCCAACAACCGCCGGAAGTCGTCCGACCGACGATCCGTCGGACGAGAAAGGCGCGATGCGCCCTTTTTTAATCTTTCTACAAGTTTCGCCTCCGAGGAATCGGTTCGGAGACGCCGCGCCGCGAGTCAAGTCCAGTTCGGGCTTTTCCGGCTGGGCACTGGGGGTGGCGAACGCGGCGTAGCGCCGAAGGCCGCTTGCCCCACCATGCCGAGCCGAAATCCTCGCGCGCCTGATCGCCAGCTAATTGCCCACCGCGATCGGTATTAGGAATCTTCTACAATAGTCGCAAGTCACGAGTTGCCTTTTACAATCGCCAACGAGCGTTGAGCTTTACATATGGAGCTTGTCGGTTATTGGTTGTCGCAAAAAGCAACTGATAACTTGCGACTATTGTAGAATGGGCTTTAGATCCGAACCGGTATAAAAGGCCGATTCTGAGAAGATAAGACACCTTTTCCTGTAGCACGCTAACCGTGAGACATCGTTTCAACGAGTACCAATTCGTGCAATAATACAGATCCGCGATACGAAGCGTCAGGAGATACGTTAAAAGCTCCGTTCTCATCCGAACCGAGCATCACGAGAACCGGTCACCCGCTCGCCGCGTGTCACACCGCCTGACACATTTGCCCGCCGATTAAAGGCCCAATGTCGTTCCGATATACCGAAAACAGCACGCGAGCTGTCAGCCGTAAATACACATGTACGACGCTCACGCCGAATCACCAGCCGTATAGATTAATGAACGTACTAGATTACTCGATGGTATAAATTACTCGACCGTCACCGAACCGATTAACCCGCTGTATATATAATCCCGTATAGGGAAGATATAGTTGCCGTAAGAAAAGATAATTCTGTACATACATCACATACAATTTCAAATAACTGTCCGTCCGCGCGTTTCTTTTCTGTTTCTTATGTATGCGAAATTAGATTCTTTTGTTCTTTTTATTGCTTAAATAAGTTCTTTTCGTTTTCCGTAAACCTACCGAATGTGTTCTATATCTCTGGCACAAATTCTGCCCGCGACGAGCTATTCCGCTCTGTATCAGACTTCGGAAGGTAGATCGTTTTAAAATTGTCAAAAATATTATTTCGACATCAATTTGACGATAAATAATGTCAATGTGGACAGTTACTTTCAATTTTCCATTATAAATATTTTCGCGTGTAGTATACTATAGTATGATTAGTATGACTATATAGGATGAAAGTTAAAATTTGCAACTTTTAAATACGCGTTTGTTAATATAGCTATCAATAGTTACAGCGATATTATCGCGACAGTAATTATGCTTGCAAACTAATAAGCGCCAACGGCATTTTAAAACTGAGATGTAAATTACGCTGCGCTGACTTGGTGACCTTTCGGAAAAAGCAGGGAGATACTCATCTAGAGATTGTGATAGTAATGAAATTATGTATAGAATATATAGAACACAGGGTTGTAAATTATAAAACGAGTTGCGTTACTTGAGAAATCTAATTTAAAACTTAAGCAAGCAATCTTGATTTTTTTATTTATATTAATATTTTGTCGCAAAGTACCTTTGCTCCGATTCTCGAAATGATTTGATTTATGAAGAGTAACATTTGTCCAGGGGTTTGCTCCAGCGGTGTTATCATAGTGTTTCGCCATTGTATTCGAATGGATTCGCCCGCTTGAATCTCCAAAGCCATCAGAATCTGTTCCACGCGAAGTTCCTCGCCCAGATCCACTAACCATCTTCTCACATATTCAAGACCATTGACAGATACACACATCTGAAAACAAGACAAATTATCATTTAATTGTCTAGTATCGAATTAATAATTATCCCTTCACTCATGTGATGTAGAAGGGCATTTCTATTGCCATAAGTTTTTCAGCATTATTAAAGATGAAAGAAAGTACCAAAACTTTATGAATTTAAAGTTTATAAAATTAGTAAGATATTTATTATTTAACATATTCATTTATTTCTTAACATATACATTTTAATTATCTTAAAATTTATTTAGAATTGAATTATGTTTATGATGAAATATTTAACAAAGTTGTTTAATTAAATTTTTTATTTATAGTTTTTTATATTAATATTCGTAATTTCATTTGTAAAAGTTTTAATTACTTTCTTATTTATAATATCTTTGTATAGTTTATTATCCTTTGTGATATCCATAATACGAAGCGTTGGATACTTACCTTACCTATGATTACTTTATAGGTACTATAAAAATTATATTATAAAAGTTTTCAATCTATATCATATATCTGTTTATAACATATTATGTATCTGCCTAGAAGTTTTGATATGCTTTTTACATAAATCAATATTTTAGTAAAAGTTGCGTTGCGTATCGCATCATGCTCCGCTTGTCGTGCAAAGTTGTAATCGCATCTCATATTCTCATAGTTTAGTGAAACTACTTTGCGAAGCAGGAAGTACTACTGTTTGTATACTAAAGCCAAGCAATCTCTACCTGAGCGATTACCTCATCTGTGGTCTTATATGGTGTATGCTCTTCATAATATCCGCTATCCGCCAGTTTCTGATGTGTTATCTCTGCGTAGTAAGCCGCGGAGCTGCATATCGCCTACGGCAAATAGTGTTTTGACATCTCGTTAGTACGGTAGCATAATTACAGTTTTTAAAATATACATAATTATATATTTTTAACTATTATAGTGTATTTTCATATTAAGAGAATCATCGAATAAAGAATCTTACTTTTTTTCGGTTATTATATTTCGGTTTAAAGTATTGAAAATTCTATTTCCAATAATTTCTTGTCAAAGAAATATAAGCGATGTATTCTAAACATTAAAATAAAAAAAAAACAATTACTTACGTCTATGACTTTCAGCACGAAGTTATAAGATCCAGCTAAATCCGGCCACGCCAGTTTTTTCCAAAATTCTTTAATCTGTGACCAAAAAAATACGTAATTATTAATTATAAATTTTAGGATAGTGAAAAAACTTGATAAAAGTACCTGATAAAAGCACGCAGTGGCATCGATTGCCGATGTGCAGTGTTTGACGAAATATTCACCAGTGCAGACTCGATCGAGTTCTGTGGCTCTTCGCACTCTTTGAATTGCCTTAAGTTTCGCCAGATCCAGCCATTTATCAATAGCTGGTCTGAACCACTCGTAATACTTGCAGATCGCCAGAGTTTTATGGTCTGATTGTGGTAAATTCTCCTTCATGCTAAAAAACAAATTTTATATACTTACAATTACAATATTACATATTTTTCACTTCTCCTTAATGTAAAATAAATGCAAATACAATAAAAAATTTGTAACGTGACTTTTTAGTTAATGAATAAAAATATGTGAATTAAAAATAATATTAAAAATCATAGTTATATATGTATTTATATTTAATAATAATAATTTTATGATAAAAGCATTATATTGAAAATGTATTTATGTAATAACATCATAAAAGACGTTGTAAGCTGTGAAAATTTTATTATAATAGTCATATGTTAAACATCTATTTTAAAAAGTAATCTTATCAATATGAAAATTAGCAAGTATAATAGATATTTACTTTACAAAGTCTTGGAGGGCCAGGTAAAGTTCAAACATCGGCGTTCCTATCTCAGCACCGGGTGGTAGAACATATTCATCATCTCTATTTTGACCGTGTAATTGTAAGCAGGCGGTGGTGACTCTTGCACCAAGCTCGTTATGCATCTGCAAAAGTGATCATTCCAATTAAGCATAATCTGTTAGCTAGATATGTATGGTAAATCGTTAGCTAGATCGTATAGCTAGACGCCCAAGAGAAGAAAATGTTATTTCTAATAATTACTTTATTTAAGCTATTATACTATCGTACAATGCTACTGATTTTGCAGCGTAATAGTGTTGAAGCATTGTGTCGAAATTCACAAAACTTTTAAATTATTAACTAGCTAATTAAGTAGCCATTACTATCTAAATCTTTTGCTAAGAAAGTGAGAAAAGCCCTGTTAAAAAATTGAGTACATGCCTTTTTGTGAAATATTACATACGTAATTGCTTGTAAAACAATTCATATACGATCCAACATTTTATCTAATTAATTAATCTTAGTTACAAAGAGATAAATTTATAAAATAATATTTTTATTTGTTATAAATATTTTATTGTA
The DNA here is from genome assembly GCA_011638315.1 of Tetramorium parvispinum. Lineage (NCBI taxonomy): Eukaryota > Metazoa > Arthropoda > Insecta > Hymenoptera > Formicidae > Tetramorium > Tetramorium parvispinum. Next base: position 2,906 of record VBVR01001180.1, on the reverse strand, counting down.
AATTTATACTAATTGTTATTTTTATATATAATTATATTTAATAAGCGATAAGACTGACTGTAATATATATTTCCTTACAAATTATTTATATTCTAATAACATTTTATATTAATATTAATTAATATCTTTATGCTTTTTATATTATATACTTTTTAAACATTGAATTATTAGCATATTCTTAATAATTCAAGACAATAGCAAGAAATTAAGATATTCTTTTATATATCACAACTTTTCTCTTCTGTCGAAAAGTTTAATCTGATGTAATGCATAGAAAATGCGTTTAAAATTAAATTTCGTTGAGACTGATTTTACGCGCTACCACGCATCGTATATTTCACTCGGCATTACAATTTGTTGGATTATATATGCATTCAGATACCGCAAGCATTAGTGAATTTACATTCTCGGTGAAATTTGTATGTAAAGTTATTAAAGTTCAATTTCGCGTGTTTGTGGCAAAATCGTGTTACACGCTGATGTGTAATCCTCTGCGACTTTATACAAAAAAGGTCTCGAGAGAGGTACCGGATGTCAGGTCCCTACGATGTAGTTAACGGGGATAACGAGAGTTGTGCTTGTACAGGTGGTCAGCATTACAAAACTTCTTGAGCGTCTTTATGGTAAAGGGCTTAGAAAACTAGCTGAAGTTATGCATTATGTTCGGGAAGTTTCAGGTATGTATCTTTTATTCTTGCGATACATTTATACACAATTTGCCCGAAATGCATCTGTCATGACATTCATAATCAATTCCAATTTTCAAATAATTAGCATGTTATCAAGTGAAATGAATGAAAGAGCGGAAAGCCACAATTCTATTAAAAATTTGTAAAAGACGATTAATTAAATTCATTTTAACTCGATATAATGGAATTCTTTGATAATATGAAAAAAATGTGAAGAAATGGATTGATAAGCAATCGAGATGAGGAATTGTTTTCTGCTTGAAACTTTTTGTGGTAGAACTCAACAAGTTTAACAACAGTAGTTGCAAAACTTTTGTTTTATGGTATCTATACTGATACTTTGACTAAAGTATTATAGTATCTACGGAAGAAATTTAATCAGGACTCGCGAGACGTCGAATGTCGAAATCGAGGATGCGCGATAGTATTCCTGAAAGTGCAAAATATGTAAATTACATGTCTTTTATATTCTTGTTCGTCTTGCAAAAAACAAATTATTTTAAAAAGTTGTAAATTTTGAAGTTACAAATTCATAATTATTTAAATTTAAGATTGACTGTATAAGCACTGAATTTCTTTCTATTTCTTTACTCTTTACTATTTAAACTTTTTACAAAAAATAATTTAAAACATAAATTTTAGTTATTAAACTATAACTAAATCAAAATGGACACTTCTAGATTTCTGTGCTATATTTATACCAAGTGAGGAACGAATGCTCGCTTACGTGGCTCAGAACGAATTGTTTTATTGTCGAAATGCTATACATGTTTGAGCCGCAATCCACGAGGACGCGTAACTATGTTCACATGTCCCGCACGCTTACATACGCTACATATTATTCTAAAATTATTAAATATCCTAAATTTGACATATAAGTTAAGTAATATTAATATAATTAATGTAAAAAAATAATAAACAAGAACATAACTTTTTAGATATTTATCTCGAGAAGTACGTATACAATTTCCTAGAAATTATTCTTTTGTAATTTATTTTAGTTTATTCATTCTTGCTAAATGGTGAGTAGCAAGTACAAATATATTCCTCGTAAGATATAGAACATGTCAAAATATAATAAACCAATTGAAAGACGTGTAATGATCTAACTAATGACAAATTTAAAATGAAATATAAAAAATATTTGAGCAAAAAATATTACTATAATATTTTTAAAAAATTTATTCGCTTCTAGCAATTTTATTTTATTAAAGATCAGATATTATTTAAGATCAAATTAAATTGCGTTTGAATACTTAAAACTTTACAAATGTTAAAATGATCTATTATTGTATTGTACAAATTTGAGCGATTTTAGAAAACTATAGTTTTAAGGAATCACAATTACTATCAAACATACTTTGCGAAACGAATTCGTGGTACGCATTTCAACTGCTTTCAATTGCCTTCATCGAGTGTAATTAGGAAATCGTGTATAACGAGAAATATATTTGTACCACGGCTAAAAGTAAGTGCACAGAGGCAAATGAGTAGTGCATCATTTGCTGAATTGGCGAGCGCATGCAATCGGTACGCGTCAAGAGCAGCTGTGTTTTGCTAACGATCCGAATGAGCGCATGCAATATGCGATGGTTTTTACTCACGAGGACTACGCGATACGAAGGTGTCATGAGGAATATGCACTACCGGTGGGAAATATAGAACTAAAAATGGCAGTAGGGTACATTATATGTACGTTGTTCTTTATCATGATATTAAGAGAACTTATATTAGCTTAGTTATTTGAAGCTAACATTCTTGAATAAAGCAAAAAGATGCATTCAATTATTGTAACTCTAATGATAAAACAATACTAAAACGCGCGTAATTGTTTAATCGATATTACTCAAATTAATTAATATTAAAACATTATAAAATATATTTTTTATATTTGTAATATACTATAGGAATAATTGAGATTATTTTAGTTAGTACACTACTGCCCGTTTTGTGCATTTTGCAGGTATTCTTTTTGTATTTATGTGTGTAGAAATTGAAAATGTGTGCTCTTCTTGTGTTAAAGAAACTATACATATTTTTAACTATAAAATCGCGAGCTTAAATTGCCAATCAAAATAGAGATTAATCGGTTCGAAACTAATATATATTATAATATACATATGTATATACAATAAAATATACAGGGTGTCCTGTAATTGGCGCGACAACTCTCGTGAGCAGGTAGAGCGGGCGAAACCGAGTCGAAAAGTCCTCTAC
>VBVR01001179.1:10671-33632 GCA_011638315.1 Tetramorium parvispinum | reverse complement strand
GTCATGCTCCATATACGAGCGTTCCCTTACACATTTTCCGCTATTCGTTAATTAATCTCCTCTTAAATCTCAAATTATCATCAATTTCGACGTTTCACGAGTGTGAATTACTTGTACAATATCAAACGAAATATGCATTCTTCATTCTTCATTTATGCTCTTCTGTCATATTTTCAGTTCCTTTCTTTACTTTCTAGCATTCAACGTCATCTGTCGCTCATTTATTTCTCAACTTCTGTAGAAGAACGTTTAAATTCAAAGAACAAACACAAAGGCATAAAATTCGTGCGCGAACAGAAACAAATCCAGAAGAGGAATTAATAGAAAATCGAAAGTATTTCTCGATTCCGATCGAAGCTCCATGTTTTATGTCCGGTGACGATGTCTTCCCATCTACAGAAATAGATCCCGCCAAACAAATGCTGTCGTAAAGACGTCAAGTCTACTCCCTCTTCGATCAACGTCGCACCGCACGTTCGAGCACATTGAGGAGCCAACATACGGCGGTAACGTTCGTCACGACGAGTCAGCACGTTTTGTAGGAGGGCTTCGTGGACGGGCCTTGGTGCTCAGTATGCAAGCTCGGTGGTGGCCGCATCCGGTAGGTATGCACTCACGCGCGCAAGCTCGGAAACTCACGTTGCATTATGTATCCGTCTGTCGATACCGGGCACCACGCGTCAGCGCGGTGATAAGAATAGAATAATAGAATTTTCTATGAACCTCTCCTGTTGCCGGGGCGGCGTTGGGGAGAGAAGACACTATTGCAAAAGGAACAAAATGTCTGTGGTATTCTCTCTCTCTGTCCCTCCCTCGTTCTTTCTATCGGCTAGCTGACGAGAGACGACAAGCCGCGTTCACCCGCTGCGTCTCGTGTGTATCTTGTCCGTAGATCTCGCCTCGTATGTCTTTCTTGTCGATATCAACGTTGAAGTGCCGTTAAAGTGCCACCGCGTCAGTGCTCCGCCGAAAAAAGAGTTAGTCGCGTTCCATCTTCTTGCACGACATAGAGATACGCCGCTTCCTTGGGAAATGAAGCTTCCCAAGAAAGGAAAGTGGAGATAATTCTTTAGAAACACACGAAGAAATATCGATGCATTCGATGCATTAAATTGCAATCACACATATATTGAATACTACATATAAATATTACAATGTACAGTCTGTAAGAATTTTGAGTAATAAATTATTAATTAAAATTATATAAATTACGTGCAAATATAATAATCATAATTGTTGAACAAAATGCATATGCATTTCCAATTTCGGAGCAACTCTAGATTCTCATAAGTGTTTTCTGAGCATTTAGGAAATAATGTTAATGTCTTCTAATTTTCAATTACAATGTAACAATAGGTGCTCAACCAATAACAAAATTATAAATCTTCCTAAGTAAGTAGAGACTTGATATTTTGGAATATTAGCCTCACTAATCTTAAGATATCGCAATACTGAATAGCGTAATAAAGAAAACCATATGTAGAAAATCTAACTCGTGTTGTTTCTCCTCGTATTTACAAGGAATAGGGTTATGCACATTTTGGCGTGGCTATCTCTTACCTAATCGCATTTTTTTTACTCGCTTCCGGAGAGCGATGCCGACGTCGACGTCGACGTAGCGTCGCACAACGCGACGGTCTCGACCTCGTCGAAATAAATTGCGCGAGATAAGTTTCGCTCCCATATTTGCGTGCTACTAAGCTATACCATCTTAACGCTGCCGCGATTCTACGGCTGGTAATTGTCGGCCAATTACCGTGGCGCTGACGTATTTAGTCGCATGCGAAAAGAGCCGTCCATTGTTCGCTTCCCGTCTCGGTACCCGCGCTCCTAATTATGTATAATGTCCGCCGGGAAATCGCGGGCGATACATCCGCGAACGTGCGTCTCGTCCTATTGTTTACGCGAGCAATCGACGCCTTTCCCTAAGTAAAACTGTAAAAGTTACCGGAAAATCTAGGAAATGGCCGCTCGTTAAAAGTCAATTTTCTACGTGACCGTCCGTAACTAGTAATAATACACACGTAATGATACATACATCAACGTAATAATGTAAGTTTTCTGTGCCATATCCTTTTATGAGATTAGATGCATTAACTCGTCATACGCACTCGTCACAAATACAAAAATTATATGCTTCGTATATACCATTTTTTAACCATTTGCACGTGCATTAATATCTTTGTAATTTACTATATTGTAAACTATAATAAATATTATAATAAATTTGAAAAAGTACTAAATTAATTCCGTATTCTCTTTGTGTGATTCCATTGAAATGCAACTCGTAGTAAAAAATGATAGGGATAGAAAACCAGATAAGATAAGAGCATTCTGCGCTCGTTGTATAATGTAATAATTGGCGACGGCGGCGGCGGCGGCGGCGCGTAATTCTCATATGAAGATTTTCATGTTTATTTATTATATGATCTGTATTATCATCGTATTTATTAACATGCACATTATATATTTTTTACTCGTTGTCTTCCTACTCCATATTTTCCGTCAATCGTGCTTACCGTGCTTTCTTCTTTCATCGACGGCACAAATTATGCCCGTCTAACCTTTAATTCTCTAATCAATGACTCGGCTCTCGCTGTGCCGCGTTAAAACACTATAACAGTTTTGTGGACACCTGTAGAGCTTCTAGTTAAGCAAACCTACGTTTACCTGTTATTAGCAGTTTGCGCGTATGAAGTAGATAGAGGATAGACAACATTGTCTTGCTCCGTGGCATAATTAACTCTCGCGTTATTAATTAGTGTGGTATGCCATAGTACGGTTTATCCACCCAGTCGTACTCGCAAGTTAATTCTTACGTGTCTTTCCGTTTTTACGTGATTCGCGTCACGAAACAATGTGTAACAATTATATGCAATTTGTACCGTACTATTTGTCGTGATTATTTTATCATTTTCTATGACCATTCTATGATCAAATATAAACTTGTAACAACATCAATGGCATTAAAATAGTTTCCGTATAGCCGAGGAAATGGTTACAAATGGTTGCATTTCTCTTTTAATTATTTTATACTTCAATAGGGACATCAAATTTAGATAACCAACTTTTTGTTTTAATTTATGTCTGAAATTATAATTTAAATTTAGATATATATGTATATATTTTTATAAAAATACATTAAAAATGAGATTTAATGACAAAAGATTTAATGAAATTATATATTTATACACAATATTCTCAGCTAGCATTTTACCTCTTTAGTTGAGATAATCAAGTTGTAAGAAAACAATATTACAGCTTACACAATAATTTTTGAAATACATTTGAAGTATTGAACCAATATTATTCTTCGCAGATATAAAAATTCTCATTTTCTTTATCCGTCAAGTGTTTACTGAACATTTTCTTTGTAAGTATACGATAGTAAAAGTGTTCGATATTTGTCGGCGCAAAAGGAATTAAATAGTGTGTAAGACTTTAAAATGCCACGAAAAACTGACCGCAGGCCACATACCAACAGTTGGCAAAACACACGTCTCGAGAAAGAGATAGAAAGAAAGAAAAGGGGAAGAGAAGAGAGACAGAGCAAGAGAGGTCAGTGCGGACTGTGCGGTAGACGAAGAGTGGGGAAAAGGGAGCAAAAGAGAGCTCGATCGCGCGGGCTGCAGATGCTGGCGATAGCGCGTATAAAAGATGTATCTACATTTAGTTCGGACAGGCACCACTTTATTCGCTCGCCGAGCGCTAACAAGTGTTTTCCATCGGCCGAAGCGGTGCTTTAAAGATCCGCCGAGTGCAACCGGTCTGCCACGAAGTCGCGCTACTTGCTGGTAGCTCGTTTGGAATTGCGGTAAATCTCGCCTCGCGCGAACAACGCGCAACTGTCAATCGGCGAGGTCAAGTTTTGATTTACTTCATGCGCACGTCGTCGTGCATCCGTTGGCACGTGCAACCGGATGTTCTCTATGACCGTTTGTGCATTTTCATCCATTTCGCCACACACGATCCGGCGTCGTTTGGTATTCACCATGTATCTTTAAAATATCTACGTGGATTTCAGTTATTGTTTATAGCGTTAAAAGATTGTAATTCAATTTTGTATTCATATTTGCTGATAGTATTACGATAAATCTATCTGTACATCAATCATGTATTTTGTAAATAATTCTACACACTTTCTAACAATAAGATAAACTATTCACTAATCGTTTGGAAAAACATTCAAATCAAATAATTCGTGATGTATCAAATATCTTACGCTTTATACACTTTATTCGCTTGGTGTAGTTCTTGGTCGAAAAAATGAAAGTAGAATCGAAGACTATAACAACATAGGCACAATATTTCATCCTTTATAGAAGTCGGTTCGCATGCTAGGAATGTTCAACCTCACGAAGTCGAGAACTTCTGGCTTTGATGGGGATTACAACATCGACTTCGAGCTCTCGAGAATCACGATTCGGTGACGTGTGGCTAGCCAGCTATCCCTGAGTACCACCGTGGACGGATGCATATAAACGTAAAGTTTACTGGAAGGTCAATACATGTTGGCTTCAGCATAGAAATGAACATTTATCCGCGGAAGTAGGCAACTATTTCTAACGGGTAAGATTGACCAGAGAAATACAGTTGCAATAATCTTTCGGTTCATTGAACTTTTTCAGAAATGCTCGCCTATTTCTGCATCTGGCGGGTATTTACTGTAACAGATTTACAAGCCAAACTGCCACAGAAAAATAAGATCGACACATCGATATCGTTGTTTTCATCATTTTATTATTTTATTATTCTTATCTCATCAAAATAATAATCAGGTGATTTAGTTGAAATTTAAAATTATGATGATTTATCTTTATCGAGATAGTCCATCATTCAACATTCCATCCTTTATTTTTCTCCACGAATGTTTCTCCAGAATAGCGTAACTGTAGCAAGAATATTACGCACCGCTATATATTTCGATAACTTTATCTTCAGCTTTACCTCTTTCAAAATATGTTTTCTCATGTTGGAAAACAAGCGCGATTCGGTAATGTATGTTTAGTCCGCTATATCGTGATAATGCCGTGCATGAGCACATACCGAGATAAAATATACGATCGCAGGATCAGGGTGCTGGATTAAGGTGGCACGAGCGAATCCATGGAAGTGGTCTACCGCTTCCTGGTAGCCCCGATAGTGCTTAATCGGCGGCTTTGTGAGAAGCGGTCTCGCGGGACAATTCGAGAGTAATTCTTCGGATCGTAAACAACCCGTTTTCCCCTCTTCCCTCTGACCGAGTATCGGAATCTAGCTCGTTGAATCTTCGCGAGAAGTTGAATCGCATTCGTGCGAATCGAAAGCGCGCTCTGGTAGCGTAAGTCAAATAAAATCACCGTGCGCGATCGCAATTCCGATCATACCATAATATTTCTCATACCACAATAATTTTAATTATTCGCATTGCTTTTTGCATAGGCAGCTGTGTACGTTGCTTGACGCATTGCACGTTGTGGCACGTTGCGCTTTCAAAACTACGGTATGCAGACATGTTCCGTAACATTTCTTACATTATGTATTTTTAAAAAAATATTATTTATGTTGTCAATAGAATATTTTATCTTATCTAGCTTAAAACACGAAAATAGATTGTACAAGAATAAGTACACAAGACTTGAAATAATCGCTGTATATACCGAATGTTTATAACGTTTCTACATAATTTCACAAATTTGCAATAGATAAATTCTATAAAAAAAACGAGTAATTATGATAAGGGCATTATAAATTGTACATATTGTTGCATTATGTATATTCACAATTAAGATTGGGATCGACTCTGTAAATGCGCGATCACAAGTCGATCGTAAAAACCTACATAAATAAATACTGAACGCATATAAGTAAGGATTAATTTAGCATCTTTCCAAGCACTTTTGCAACAAGTGGTATCGTAAATACGATGACCGTGTTTACGATGTCGCCGCCTCTATAACTCTGTCGCCGAATGGCTTACGCGCGCTGCGATCTCTTATTCCGCATTCATTCCGCTTTAATTTACGACATGCCGGAGAGCCAAATCGCCGCGTGAATTACTTTTCGGAGCGATCGCAACCAGCAATTTCCGACAAAGAGAGAAAGAGAGAGAGAAAAAGAGAAAGAGAGAAGTCGCTCGGAACAACTGATGATCGGTGCATAAGCGATACACGCGAGAGGCAGGTTTGTCATTTCTTCGATAACGAGTACCGACTTGAAGTCTTTACCGTGTCACACGCTCTTAATATCGTGGCATCGCATTGGTAAGACGTGAGTCGAGATAGCACGGCTGCTGTTTAATTAATGATAATAGCTTCGCCTAACAAGAGCTACGCCGGCGTTTTCTTTTCATTGTCTTTTCGTGATGCGACTCGACGTCGTTCGACGTTCTCTTCTCGCGTTTCTCCGTAGCGGGCGCGTACCGCTATGGTTATGTTCCTCCTCGTGCCTTATCCTTGTTCTAAGTAAGGGTCAGATCGACTTGCGGGCCGCCGATCGCATCGCGGAACGTTCCGGTTGCTCGCGAACCCAACTGATCCCGATACCGCGCTACCGTGACTTATGCCGGCGATATAGAGTTGTTTCTTGAAGTTTTACCATGGGCTTCCTTTGTTGCAGCCTTAGTGGAATGTCGTTACGCGAGCTCGAGCGTTCGCGCGTGAATGATGATAAACTTCTTATTATATCGTTTTAATCGCTTCATAGACTACATAAAGTAATTAGAAGCGGGCACAATTTAATTCATATGTAGCATTATTTTTAGTAATTTTTTATTCAAATTATCTTTATATATTACAATTCCACGATGCTTGCTATCTCTTTTATACCAAGTTCCCATAGCCTTCTCTCGACTGAATTAAAATACAGCAAATACCATGCGTTACAAGAATTACGTTTGATAAAGAATGTGTGGCAAATACTCGAAGAATTAACTTGATCTGAGAAAGTGTGTTGGATCCGATGCATTCCTGGTCGGCACGATCGTAGCGAAAAAATCCTTCAAGTGCCATGGAATTAAAAAGCGGCACTCTAGACGCATATCGGAGCTTCCCCGTGTATTTCACTTTAACGGTGCGGAGGCTTCGTTAGAGGACGCCGAGATCTCGCATTGTGGTCGGCCAGTTCTCTAAGACTAGCCAACTGCTGCAGCTGCAACTGCAAGGAACGCGGACCGCATGTGCGCGCCAACACATAGCGCGGCGCAATGTCGGCGCGCGCACGTACTTACGCTCTCGCAGATACGGTGGTGCTAATTGCAATTTATGTCTCATTGCAATCGTCGTCGGTGCGCCGCGACAAAGGGAGTTGTGCCGCAGGCGGCCGTTTCTACGTTTTAAAGCGTTTCAAGAGGGAACCGTGTCACCATCATTCGCGACAGAAAACACCATAGTTGCACCACGCTTCTCCTTGATGCAAGCCCGTCTCCACGGATCGCACCGCATCGCTTTTGTCAATCCGCGAGAATTTGAAGTTACATTGATGAAATATAAAATACTGATATAATTAATATCCGATACTTTTTAAACATATACCAGTTATAAAAATTATATAAAAATTTCAAATATTTTGAAGCAAAAATTTTTTTCTTTGGCGATATTTTTATCACAATGTTTCGAAAATCTTGAAACAATATAAATACAAAAATATAGAATTTTAGTTTTTATAGTACGCTATTTTTATAAATTTTTAAATTTTTATTGCATATATTTTGCTAATAAAGATCTGATTTGGAAATCGAATTGTGAAGTTGAACACATCATTATATTACTTTTTTATTCGTATCCGCAGCTTAATTCGCGATAATCTCTTAATTTTCAATTGTTCACATCAGTGCTTCAATATTGAAACAAATGACATCCTTCTTGTTCTCAAATATCCTATAAGAGAAAGCGTATAATACTTAGGTGTATCTTGTGCAACACACCGTGCATGCAACTAAAAAAAAATCTCTAAATTATACCATTATTTTCCTACCACCTACTACTAGAGTACCGTTATTCGGCGCAAGATTGCCGTCATTGCGGAGTAACACTAACGCCTGGCGCACGCGGTGCCTTCTTGAAAAATGCTTAATCGCTCGACAGTCGTGATTCGGAAAGGTGAGCAGAGGCGTGAACAAGGTGCAAGCACCGATCGTTTAAAATTCAATGATACTTCGGCACGCTATCAATATGCACGCTTCATATCGCGCCTCTAATCGACTCGTTCTATTCCTTCTCGATTCATAGACGTGCAACGCGGTGCACAATGGGCACACAACGGCATGGAAACACGTATATAAATCGCGCATTATGTGTCGTATTTTATGTGCCCGCCAATAAATAGATATATTAAATTGCGCACTACCCTTTTCTTCAGGTTTCCCTTTCGCTCACTGCAATTGTTGCCGATAAACGACACTTAGCCACATTGTGCGAATGTCACTTCTCGCAATCATTCGACACTATAATTTTCTCAAGGTGCGAAAAAAATTTAAGTCAAGTTCTGAACTATAATTTACAAATATAATAGAGATAATCACAGCGCGCGCGCGCGCGCGTGTGTTTCGTATGTTAAATTAATAAATATTTTCTTTAAAAATGTCATTATTCCTTTTAACATACAAAATTTTACAATTAATAAGAGTAAGAGAATGTAGTGTAAATAAGAAAATGTATATACCAATTATATGCAGCATCTTAAATTGCAAATATTTATATATGTTCCCTTTTTTTGTTAATTAATGTACGTTACTTTATATCACCGAAAAAAAAATAATATTTCATTAATTTTATTGTGTCATGTTGTATTGTGATGTTATATAGAAAATATTCTGCCAAATCGAAAGCACGTATCCTTTTAACGAAGAAAAACAAGATAAACAGATGAAATGCGATAAAACAAAACACTATTTAATTTTATCAATAAATAAAGTCTCGCCTTTTCGTAATACAAATCCGATCGTAGACTTCTTATTAAATTCGCGGCGAATTGAATTTTCCCGTTAGCCTCGTGTTTCTCGTAGGCGCCGTGGAAAACTTCGCCTCTATAAAGCCCCCGAGTTTACCTCCGTAAAAGAAAGTTCCGCAATGTCTCGCTTCAGCGCTGAACTTGGTAATAAAATAATTATTTTCAAACGACCTCAAACTTCGATCACCATGACCTATTCTTTTTTTCAATTTTATGATATTATCAAATATATAGTTAAAAATATATAATTGGATACTTTTATTCCTCTACAATTAGTTATTATATCAAAATTGTATTAAAAAATGATATTACAAAAGTTTTTCTGAAGTTTTGTTTCTTTGAGTTATGTCATTGTTGTAGCAAATGAGCGATATCTTTAGAGAGTACTATGAAATATCTACTTTTGGCATTCGTCCAGATTGGTCGAGAAGAGTCGCACGTGTACGCAAGCATGCATGGCGCAGCTGGTTTGTACGCAAGCTTGCACTGTAGTCAGAGCATATTTATGGATTAGCATACAATGGTGGTGTTTATTAAAGATTCCTCGAAGGTTCCCACCTTTGAGCCGCCTCCGCGCTTCTTCACTATTCTTGAGAAGCATAACGCCCTCCTCTCAGAAGCTTTGCGTGTCTTCTCGAAACAATCTGATCACGAGAGCAGCTTACACTTGATTTAGAGTTTTCTGTTCACCTTGATTTCATCATCACACGCAGAAATTTTCAAATGATATATCGCATATCTACATATTCAATCTATATATTTTTTTTACCGTTGAACATAAACGTTGTTATTAAAAATATACTGGAAATAATATGCAAAATAAATTAGCTTCATAAGTGACGCATTAATAAATAATAATACAACGCGTGATACAAATTGGAATGTTAGATATTTTTATGATTGACATACTCAATCAAAATTCTTTGAAGAGACTCCAATAGGAATCAATTCCTATTGGAGTCTCTTCAAATTCAAACTACACAATTTTCCCATTATATTAACTTTTCTATTAATAGTATTGAATTCAAACTGTTAGCACATATTTCGTAATTTCATTCATTCATTTCAAATAGAATACCACCTACTAGAATGCAAGACAAAACATATTTTTACTGCATCGAAATTGATAGCTTCGCTAGATCGAGAATTCGTTATGCATTATTCGACTCGTAGTCTTCCTCGAATCGACACTAACCAGAAGAGCGTGGAGCGTGGAGCGTGGAGAGCGCGGGCCGTCGAAGAACGGCATAAAGAAGACCGGCTTCATCGAAAGCGGCCTGCAAGAAGGTACGGGTACAGTGTTCCGAGACAAGATCCCGAAGAAATGGGAACCTATCGGGCCAACCAGCCGTCTCGAATGCTCGTTTTGGTCAGCGAAGGTTCATTCTCATGCAACTTCGCCACGAGACTTACTTGGAAGCACGTTGTACGTGTGACCACGTCCTAACCCATTCTAGAAGTCAAGCGAAGGAAATACTGGATGCAACCCCTTCTCCCTTCCCCCCTCTCTCTCTCTCTCTTTCTCCCAGCACGATCCTGTCTTTATTTAGTTTTATATTCGTATTTTATATTATGCTTTAGTCTTTATTTACAATTAGTACTAAATCATACCAAAAGCTTTTTAGCTTTTCTAATATTATTAAAGGAAAACAAATGATATTCTTGGATATAATATAAGGTAGTAAAGAAATTATTTTGGCGTACTATTATTAGTACTGTATTACGTAAGCAGGTCAATAATAAAATAACAGAAACTTCTATAAGAAGATTTTGAATATTCTGTAAATTTTTGTGATTTTTGCGATTTTTAAGTGATTGTTTCTATGTTTCTTCTATCAAAAATTCTTATTTCGAGATTGTCGATTTTCAAGCTTTTTAATCATCAATCATTTTCAAACTATGACTCATTGTAAATTCATTGCTGACAGCAAAAGCTATCTCTTGGATACCTTATACATCATATACAGCTTACATAACGTTTCTACGAAGTATATATTTATAGCTGAGTGGTATATAGAACTAGCTGCCGGATATTAAGAGTTAATTAAACTCATAGTACCACATCGTACCACATAGTATCATATCGTTTTAGCTTCTTATTTACTACTTGAGACAAATATCGAAATTTTGTATTTATTATTATTGCTTTAATTTTTTCATAGAATCCTATGAATAAATCAGATTCTTTCTGCCTCAAGTCATTTAGTTCTTAAGTCTCTAAGATTAAGAGAACGCAGCAGGATATAATAAACAGTACAAAATCAACGTTTTCAATAAGAAGATAAGCGAGTCTGTGTAAGAAGTGATGAAACGATCGTCTGCTCGGCTAATAAGGACTAAGATTTTCTTCCGCGCGCGGTCCACGCCTCTTTCTCATGACATTAGGGTCGCCCGGGAACCATAAGAGCGACGCCAAAGTAGGACGTTGATAGATAGTTCCTCGACATTCGTGTTCCGCGTCGACCGCGGTCGGACGTACAGCGCCGCGATCACCCATTAATTATTACATAAATACGTATAGATTAATAATTATACGCATTAATAACGGCGTCCGTGGGTATGGGATGCCGCATAGGTAGCCGCATGACGCCGACGACTACGGTGAATGTCGCTGTAACGGGTGTTCTAAATGTCAGCCACGCTTCACGATGAAATTACGTGCCGAGCACTTTTTCCAACTTTCAAAACCGCTCGGTGCCCGTACAAGGCGCTTTTAAGGTCATCGGGGCAATTATATCGGCCGGTAATCACAAGCGCGCTAGGCAACGGCCATTAAGCCCGATGCGCATCGGTGTTCTTGTTAATAAGTACACGATCTAATTACTCGCGGATGATAACCGTCGACACAGCAATTCCTAAGGCGTGATTAATACGTGTGTTTACGGAAATGAAAATTTCATTGAATATATAGCACTACATCGCCACCATTATTGAGATCCGCTTTTTTTCCAGCATCCTACATTCGAAGATACATACATATACATATAAAAATCAGATACATTAACGATGGGCACGTCCTTTCTCGGATTAAACGGATTAAACGAAGGTCGTTTCTCGGATTAAATATGCTAAATACTACCCTTTTATTGGCAACTGCAGCTGTAGTATACATTTAATATATCTTATGCAGCCTCATGTCTTTCAAAGGATTATCGTCACAATCAGAAATAGTGGCACAAATCAAAATTTAACATACAAGGCAAAAATCTATTCGATTGTTGCGCATTTCCCCAAATTTTGGTATTATGACAAAATGACAAACTTGATGAAATACGCAAGAGATCTGAAACACAAATCACAGGTTCACATGACCCGCATCTTTGTTTTTGTAAAAATTTTCATATTTCTTTCATGTGTCGCAATTCATGCAGACAAGCACTTTTCCCAGTTATTCCCTCATTTTTTTGGTATAGCAATAAAAATTCCGTTTCTCGGCGAGACTGCAGCCGCTTTAAGACACACCTTGCTCGCGCTCGTCAGCGGCCTTAAGACGGCAAGCCAACGCGCCGATGGAATGCAGAAGCGAAATTAGTATCACTGTCGTCACAAGCGCTCTCTCGTCACTTACAAGCTGCGATGCTTTTTTACCGCTCTTATTTTCTTACGATATCGAGAAGACAATATCAGCACATGCAATCATTTAAAGGAAAACACGAAACCGGACAAAATTGATTGACAGATAATCTAACAGAAATCATTAAATTTCAATATTTTTCTATCTTTTAATTGATAAGTTTTCCTTTAATTTTTAATAATGTGCACCATATTATTTGAAACTAAAATTATTTTAATCATTATTACAATATTTATACGTTACTTTATTCATTATTCATATTTTATATATTTTTAATCATTTCTTTACTCAATGAAATTAAAAAAACTATATAGATTCAATAATATATATTTGAATAAATCATATATACAGTCTAATAAAAATTGCTTTTAAATGTTTTCAGCAAACAAAAAGTCTTATAATCTGCAAGAAATATAAAATAAAGAAAAAAAAAACAAAAAGTATTTCAAACAGCATTTAAGGTTAATAAGATAAGTATATAGCCGTCTTTTACAGCTTCCAGTACTTAAATGAAAGCTATTGACGCTCGATCCAGGTTACAGAACTCATCTTAGAAGTACCCGTTGTATTGCGTGAGTTCCAGAAGCGCAAAACGCATTTGTCGATTTGCACCGAGGATGTGTCAATATTGACATTGCTCTTGGGGAACATGTTCTCCACGGGCGGCTTGTGTCTCCTTGAGTCCTGAAGGACCACCGACGGTGCGAAGGAGACAAGCGAAAGAAAGAAAGAGCGCGAGAATGAGACAGCGGGGAGACAGGGAGAGAGGGAGTGAGAAAGAAAGAGAAGGAAAACAAGAAATAGAGGAGGTGGGGAGAAATGTAGAGAAACGCGTTCCTCCACGTGTCCACGTTGCAAGGATTGCAGGCGCGCTATTAAAGTGCAGAACAAACAGGAGGACTCCTCGACGGCATTGCGAGAGGACACGCGACGTTACGCGTCTTCATGGGCGCGTGCACGCTAAACGATTCCTTTGAGAATACGAGATTTCGCGACCACATTGTGTTACGTCAATCCACCGTTCGATTGTTCGTATCGCTGTAGACGAATAGCTGATGACAGCAAACCTTTCCATCGACAAGGACTTTGACCAAAAGCGCACAAACAATCAATGTCGATTCATGACGCAGCGAGTTTTGCATTTTCTTTCTTGTGTAGTTCTTCGAATATTATGTTTTTTTGTAAATGCAATTAATAACAAATAATATTACATTATGTCTCGTTTAACTTTAATTTGGAGCGATACTTCAATAAGCTTCTAATCTTTTAAAGCCGAAAAAATATATTCATTTGTTTATTTTTTCAAATAGATGAAAACATATTTATAACGCGATTAATCTTTAATACGAGGATTTCTCGCATACTCATAAATTCAATTATATTTCATTAGTATGCAGAATAATTTAAATTTCATCGTTTTGTAGCATCGAAAAGTGTCCTTTTTTGATATTATAAATATCAATCGTGTATTAAGATAACGTAAAATATAAATTTTATTTAGATTCACGATCGTCCATTTATTCGCTCGTACGGAGCTTCTGAAATTTCCAGCATCCGCCTGGCCCCCTGCCGGCGTTGGAGCATATTTTTCTGATTTATATCACAAAATCGGCAATCCTGGATCTTACGAGTACGTAGCGTCGCGTCATCACGGGATACCCGAGGCCACGGAGAGAAATTTCTCTGCGTTGTTGCCCATTATCGTATCGGGTATCGACCGCATGCCGCAATTTCTGCTCACCGGGTCACGTTCAGCTACGAAATCGGTATGCGGAAGAGAAAATATCGATGATTATCGCGACGCGGACGGTCACCGTAGGTGCTCCAACGCGAAACTAAGACCGACGCAGGACATAACGGTGCGGATCGGGCCATCCCTTCCTTTGAACGACCTGTGAAAAGAAGACGACGCCGCAGGAGTCTCGACAACTTCAACGGACAACTAAATCCATGCTCGGTCTATCGTGCGTGATTAATATCTGCCGGGGAGTTTTATATACGCGCTTCTCTCGCGAACCCTCGGGACGAGAAATTATCCTGAAATGCCATAGGTCAAGTCGTTTAATGACTTTATAATTGAATGTTGGAGTAAACACTATGAAATTATCGAGATGTTATCATAGGCGATTGCTAATCGAGTCGCAGATATTTTCCCATTTTTTGCTGTAAATAGCTTTTGGCAAGCAGCATTACGTTGATATCAACGTAAACAGATACATATCAGTATAAATTCAAAAGGTTATATCAGATTGCCGTAATGTTTAACGTTGTGGAATGTGCAAATTCATCATTGTTTAACCGAACGAATTGTTGACAATTTATCTAATGTAAATTATGTTCTATTAGCTTACGCGAATCGATTATTGATTAAGGGATTCATGAGGAACCTTTTCGATTCTCTTTTGTGAGTGTCTTTCGTGAAATTCTTTTACATTTTTTTTCCAAAACTTTGCAAGAGAATTTAAAATGGAAATAATTACAAGAGTTCGCAGAATGATACAGAAGAGACGTTGGAACGCTAGTGCCTCTGTGTATAAACCGTTTTGCCAATTTCCGCTCGACGCGGCCGAAGAAACGTACAAACGAATTATCGCTGTTCTCGTGAAGATGGTTATGCTTCGACATTCCATCGCGTTCGCCACGTCAAGCGACGTTCCCGCCGTCCGTTTACGTCCTGTCGTCGTTGCCGCGGACTTCATCGTCATGATAAAAACGATCGGAACATCCGACTCAGACTCTGATTAAAGAAAGAGCTAATTAATGATTAGCGCATCGCATTGAAAATAGCGACCGCTTCTTCATAGAGGTGCTGGTAAAAAGAAAAGAAGGACGAAAGTGAAATAATACCGCGGAATTTTGTTTTTGCAATGTGACACTAGACAGAAATTCCTGCTCGTAAGTCTTCTTATTTAATGTAGCCTCGAAAACGTTTTTAACAATGAATATTTTAACTGATTATCGGAAACCGGTTGAAAATTTATAAATTTCATTTTCATTTGAAATATAATGATAATATCGAAAACAGATAATCGAATAAAATTGAATTGAAAAAAGAAAATCTAATTCAATTTTCGCCAAGAAAAGATCAACCTCGTTCGCAGTCGTAAAACACATAGAGAAATTGCTGGATCTCTGGGACATATAGAGCATTTAAATATAATACAGATTGAGAGAGAATTTCATCAGCATTTTGTGTACATACATTCAAATTTATGCGCCGCATCTCATACATATGAGATATTACAAATGGATTAATTAATGAATCGCGAGCATGCAGGAAAGAGGCGTGGTTTTTGCATGTGTGCACGTGCATACGCGCCCCCATATTTGTACATGGGCCACCCGGAGTTCACGTCGAACGCATCAAGAATCTCGTCGCTCCAGCATTAATTATTGAGCGATCACTGCCGTGTAATTAATTGACCGATCGACCTCCTTCCTAGCAGCAGATATGAAAAATATGATGCGGCCAGCGCATAACTTCATCGTATGTGACATTTCTTAGAAGGAATAAAAAAATCGATGATTTATCTTCGGTTGCGTAGTGCACGGCAGATAACTAACTACGTGTAAAGAAAAGATAATACAAATGCAATAACATAAATAACTTTGGCAGTTATTTATGTTTCGGTATTATCATTAACAAAAGTTTGTTAAATCCGATTATATATAAAGATAGAAATAAAAAATCATCCTAATATTATATTTATGCAATTATTAAATTTACATTAATTTTAATTTTACTTATATTAATGATTAAAAAATAATTTAAAGTTTTTAGCTGATAAAAAATATTCTGATTATATTTGTAAGTACGTTGTGTAATCTTTTGAGACAATATCTGAATTCTTTCATTCTGTAGTTGGGGCGAAATATATATATATATATATATATATATATATATATATATGTGTGTGTATATATATATGTGTATATATATTATATATACACACAAGTAGATCGAATGTGTGCGACTGCAAGTGCGGCTAAAAATACCAGACAACTCGCGATGCGCGATATCTGTCGTCTATCTCGGTTAAAAGAGAACGTCCGGTTTTAGATGAACGAAGGAAACGCAGGGTCCCTTTGCAATATCAGTCCAGGCTATAAAGTCGTTTCACAATTACGCGACGCCTGACAGGTGTATGGTGCAACGCGAAACGCTGAAAGGTTTGTCGGTTGCGCGAAGCAAGAAGCGGTTGCGGAGAGAAACGGAAAAAGAGAGAAAGACAGTGAGTAGATGTACGATGGTGAGCCGAAGAAAGACAGAGAGGTTGAATGGATAAATGAGAGACGGCGGGTGCGAAGGAAGCAAGCGCGAATAAACGAGCGCGTAGATAGGAAGATGAAGATGGAAAATCTTGAGAGAAAGGGAAAGAGAAGGATGAAGGGCGAGGCGAGGAATAACTTAGAGACGGAGAGGAGAGCGAGAAAACAGCGCAAGGAAGGCACGGCGCGCGCGATAGAAGTGGAACATAGAGTAGGAGACAAAGAGTGATGAAGGGCGATGTGAGTGAGCGAGAGAGAAACCAAGTCGCGAGAGCGATCGGAGGAATAAGAGAGAAAGAGAAAGAAAGAGAGAGAGGGAGAGGGAGAGAAAGAGAGGGGAAACAGAGGGAAAAAGATCGGGTCATCGACCCGTACGGAAATAGGATCGAAACCTTAGGTAAACGTAACTTTTCCTCCAGGGCGAGTTCAGGCCGTTCGGCGCGTTTGGAAATCCGCCAAAGAAATCCAGGAACGCCGCGCGCCGTGTGCCGCCACGCCGTGGCGATTTCCCCCGCGGCTCGCCACGACGTGCCGTGCTCCTCGATCCATTAGCGCGAATTGTAGCGCTGGCTAAGGTAATTGGACAGCTTCGAGGAATAATAATAAACGATATGTATCACGGGATAAGACCGACCGAGCGAGTAAGCCTATGTAACTCCGGATGAGGATCTGATTGACGCTGCATAATCGACTTTACGCGCTACAGCGTAATGCTCATTGCGAACAGAATTGAATGTGCGTTGGCGTACGCGTGCAAGAAACACGCAAAGTAACCATCGAGGAAAGATAATCGAGAAACAGTTGTCGATAATTCGGGTTTGTAACATAATGGACAAAGTATACCATTTTACTTTCATACAGATATCAAAGACAAATTGAGGCAGTAGGTTATGACTAGATACCAAAGAATTAGAAAAATTGACGAATGTTATTTGAGAGAAACATTGCTTCATGTAATTAATATAGTCTATTTAAAAAGTATGTAAAGATTATATGTTCTTGTAGAGTTTGGAGAGTGCACATAACTCTAAATGAAGTTTAAAATTAAAAATTCTTTACTAATTCGCATTCACTTTCACTCTGCTCTTCAATTTCCTTAAAAACTTTTCCGGTTACTACAAATACTCTTTTTTTACGTAGATCCTTTCTATAGAAGTTGCAAGCTTTTAAATTCAATTCCATTATGTAAGTTTTTATTTCGCAATTATTCGCAATTATTATATCAATAAAAGGTATTGAAGATGTATACTCCCTTATAGAAAAAAAATCTAAAAAAATATGAACTCTCATTTTGAGGAAGTCTTGAATAACACTATATAAAAGTAAATCTTTAACATTTCTTTTTATAAAGGCAAAAATCCTAAAGTATTATTTTTACGTTTACTTCTCTAGTACGCGATTTTCTCAGGTCGTGAAAAAATTACACACACACACACACACAAGGCTAAGTTCCGTACTCTATAAGAATGCGGAAAAACTGCCGGTGCGATAATGGCAGGCTTTGTTAACAGAATTTTCTTGCACGCGTGCATTTGCATAAAGGCATCCGAGGAGAGTCGAGGTGAAATCATGCCGAAAGAGCGCGCGATACCGCGGAGCGTGGTAAAGCACCAAGAAAGTTGCACGGTAGCTTATCGCTTGGCTGGTATCTCGTTGTAAGGAGAGATGCTCGCCGGGTAATCTACATCGTGCAGGAAGAGATCGCGCGCGGACCGTCGGTGTAGTACAGAAGTAGAAAGTCTTTCTCATATAATACGATGACCCGCCACCTTCGGTCCAGGAAGACCCCGCCGTGTTCTCTCGGGGCGGAATATTACAATTCCTTGTGTAATATAGTAGTGAAGCTACGATTGTATGGTGTTACTCGGGAATAATCTTTATTGCTGTGAGAAATAGACTCGTGTCCACGATCGATACAAAACATTCTAAATCATCTTCACACAGAAAGACAAATGTATGGGAGATCGACGGGATTGTATTTCGGATGATCAATGTTTCAGATGCCCTCCCACTCATTTCTAATGTTTTTCTTATAGTAAGATAGAGCGATGCTTGTCGGGAGCTGTATTTGTCGTAGTTTTGAATCCAGGATTAAATTTACGTAAAATTATAGGTACAAAAACATAATTCTTTATGCGTATTTTTTTTTTATAAATATTAATTAGATGTATTGCATTAGCAATCCGATGACAAATTCATTTGAATACGAAGATATAAAGAAATACTAATTCCATAAATAATAACTTCTAATATTGTCGTCACTCGTTGAGTACAAAAAATTATCGACGATCGCGAGATATGATGCTGGAAGAAGATATTATTTCAGATACGCGTCCGGTACCCGCACGTACCTGCCACCGAATACCGGTCAAACGACATCGGCGACGAGAGAAAAACAAACTTCCTGAGTCAGATGATCAATCGTCGTGGCATCAATCGACCGAGCCATCGATCACTCATGACCTCGTGTCATTCCGGTTGCCATCGAAGATCTGTGCTGCACTCACTTCCGGTACCAATACCGATGGTGAACGGATCTCCGATCGGCGCGGCGATCGTGTCGTCTTCGTTGGGATGCATCAAACCGAAGAGAAATCGATCGTGAGTTTTGTTAGACTAGGTGTGGATGTTTTAATGGAGTCGTTAGTTAAGTTTAACTGCATTAACTGCATTAACTGCATTAACTGCTTAGCTGTCGCAGATCGGATAAGAACAGAAAATCCGCCCTAACTAGTTTTCTAAAGCGCAACGGATGTTTTCGAAGCGACGGTGCTCTTTTTAAATGATTTTCGTAAGGCAATACGCATCGTATCAGAAATAAATGGGGGAGAGATAAGTCACATCCGCGCGTGTGATTCGCAAGGCTGGCTGTGCGTACGATCAACTCGGCACAGATGTTGCAATATCGTTACATGGTCATTAATTTGCAATGAAATAACTTTGCGCGGCGCTTAATCGCTGAGAATAACTAACGAGCACTCTTTCAGTGTTAGAAATAGAAAGCGTTCCAAAGCTACTAATTGCGCGTTACACAAGCAAATTGGAAGCGCCGTAAATTGTCGCAGAAACGCGTAATCGTTAGAGATATAACCGTTGACCAGAGAGATAAAAAAAAAAGAGTTCCTTAGTGGGAGACAGGAAGCTCGATTAATCATCAAACGCCGGCATGCACCGCGCGCGTTACCAGGACCCCGAGATACGAAACGAAGTCTGATATAGTGGAAGGAAGGTGGTGCAATGTCTGCAGCTGACCTACTTCGCTGTAGCACGCTGCGCGGTATATATCGGTGAAGAAACGACAGAATGCTACCAATGCTACGGGGGACTTTCACTCGGAAGGCTCGTTCCTGAGACACAATCGGGACCGCTGTGGCGATCGATTGTTTTCAAAAGGTCGCCGCCCGGTCCTCCATTAGCAGATTTCCATTAGACTCCTCTCTTTCATAATGGCGTAAAGGTCACGATAGTATGCTGGCTTTGTGATTTTGGACAACCCAGCATATGGTATAATGGATAAATTTGTATTAAAAAAAACGCGCGTATGTCCAAGCGACTTGTTCAGACTATTTAAACTTATTCTTGAAAATTAGAAACACGTTTAATATCTGTGAAGAAGACTCATATTGTAAAAATTTATCATTTATAAGTTGTTTCATGAAAAAATTCTTTTTGCTCCATTCGAGGAGATTCATAAATCAGAAAATAGTTGTGTCAGTACATTTAAACTTTGTAGTTACTTCTTTACTTGATGAAATTTGAATATTATTTTCTAAATCTATTAGCAGTCAACAACTTTATCGAACTACTTTTTCTTTCACTTTTCGGTTTTGATTAAGACAGGTCTTGTGTACTAGTTTGTGTCAAAAATTCTTCATTCTAAAATTAATTCCAAGGTCAACAAGTGCCTTTCTTTATTTTACTTTATTGTGTTATTGACTCTCAATTTTATTCATTAATCAGCAGTGAAGATAATAGGAAGGGGTAAGACAAGGTTATATCCTTTCTTCCTTTCGATTCTTTAGCGGAATCTTCCTTCATACCGGTTATCGATGCGTCAAATCGAGAGGTAAATGCTAATCCTTAAATGCGATTATAATTGTTTAATAACTCACTTTATGCATGCGAATGTATGTATGTGTGTATGTTATTGGTATAGGGATGATTTTCGAGCGAACCTCAGGCCTCTTAATGGTGCTCATTGAGCGTGAAGCGATCTGAAGATGAGACATGGCGGTGCCAGCCATTTTCTGCTTCTTCTGCTTATGGGGAATAAAGATTTTATCGTGTACGAACGCGGTGGAAAAAGAGATTTTATGCGTATGCCGACAGACGAACAATGAACCGCTTACTAATTATCCGCATGATGTTGCACGGAGAATAGAAATATCCCAGTATCAAGAATTTTCCATTCTTTGATATCTGTATGAAAGTAAAATGGTATACCAGTGCTATGACTTGTACGAAGAAAAGTTAATTTTTTCTCGTATATACGTGGATTTTAACATTTTCCGCAAAGAATATTTAAATTTATATGATCCGACCATGCTCGAGTACAATGTGGCAAGATTATTATTTAAATAGACATAAAGAAACCAGTTGCTGTGCTTAGTTGGCAATACACTGGACAACAATATAAACCGTAGATCGGCTCGAAGGTAAGGTTCACCGCAGTGCCACTCTCCGGGGAGTTCGGCCACGTTACCGGTGTTTAGCACACAATGCACGTTTGCCTCTTTACGAGTTGATAATGAAACGAATTCTCGTAGTACGTGAGTAATAATTCTTCTCTCGATTCTCTTGCATTTTCTTTGATGCTGTCAAACGGTGCCTCGCGTAACAACAATATACGGACGGTTATCTACTAGAAGCGCTACTGCGTAGATATAAAGTCGGATGCAACAGTCTCCATTAAAAGTTTAAATTTAAAAAGCCATATGAATTCTCGATAATTTGATATATATTTCGTCATGTAAAAAATGAAGCGTTATCTTCAAAATTATTCGTATGAACAGTTGTTTAATGTTTATTGAAAACGATTTTTTTAATGCTAGTCATAATGATAGCCGCGGAAACATACGTAACAATCATATTCTCAGTCTATTCCCGTTGCCCAAAATTGTTGACTAGTTATTTCCAATTAGGAGTTTATCTCCGTCACACATTGCTTAACTGAATATCGTCAAGATACTACTGACAAAATATAAAGTACAGGTTAAGGCGTAAAGAATAAACCGTGCAAGAATTTATATCTAACTGCTGGTATGACTGCGGCAACCTGTACCGTTATCGACACCACCATATGCACCGGCGGAGGAATTATGTGCAAATCTCGTTGGCCACGGAATGTCATTAAATTCGTCACATTGTGCCGAACAGCGAGGCTGTTTGGCACTAACAGAGGATTCAATCGCAATGACCAGACGTTACTCTAGCGAGTCTTTATTTACAAGCACCGGTAGCCTTATGGTTGTTATATCTTCACATTATAGTAAATTTCACGATGTAACACATGGAACAGTATGCACTGGTAAATACAAGACACTGTGATTTTATGTGCTTCGTCTGAACATTTTGCCATAGATAAATTGAACATATATTCCAGAAATATCATTTTTGAATGGTTCAATTTCGACTAAAGATGACTTTACACATCAAGATAATAATATTATTTTAGATTTAATATTAAAATACAGATTTAGACACATCTAAATACATTATCATTATTTTATAAAAATTTTATATTAAGTTAGATACGTTACAATGATATCTTATTTCGTCAATTAAAATTAAGAAATATGAGAGCAACTTATAATTTTTACATCAATTTTGAAAAATTAAATTTAAACTTTGAATTATAAGTATATTTAAATTTTGATCGATAAGAGTTTGTTCTACAAAGTAGTTTTTAATCTCAATACTTTATATATCAAAAAATTCAATAATAATTATCGCGTAAATCCTCAATCTTCTATAAATTTATTAGATATAACTACTATATTTATCATATATAGAGTCGAGATATTTTTTTAAATGTGTGACGTTTACTAATTTACTCTCTAAATTTCTTAGAGTGAAATATAATTCTAATCGAATGAAAATACTGCCACTCTTCAAGCGAGAGTGAAAATACTGCCACTCGTAAACAGTGAAAATTGACTTTTCATAAAAGTAACTGTTTAACTCTAATGTA
>VBVR01001179.1:0-5000 GCA_011638315.1 Tetramorium parvispinum | reverse complement strand
CTTTAAAATATTATAACTTTAAATTTGAAATGTATGTTAAATGACTGTGACAATTTTGATTGTTTAAAACAGTCATCATGCACTGATTGTGGCAACCCAGTCTCTTATTATAGCGACGCTAATGGCAAAATTACGATCATAAATAAATTGATTACGACATTGCATTTCCGCAAGGATAAATATGAAAAGGCCCATGAAATTATATATATAAAGCGTAGAATTATTGCGTGACGTTCAGGCAAACGTTAAATTGATCCTTGATCGGTCTTGGGTAACGGTCGCGTAACCAACTGCGATCTTTCACCATACCGTTGAGATTATCGTCATCAGCGTCGAAAACACGCCTACATCTTGTCATTTATTAGGTCTTCTGCGTCGACAGCAGTTACCGCTGCATGTTGATGTAATCGAATTGGCAGTCGTGATGAATCGTTCGAAATGTCACTGACAAATACGCTCGCGGTGCAGGAACGCAATTCGCATCGTTGTCACGTCTATTGTCGCAGATTGCTTAGCTAAGTCGTGAATAAATTCCAACAAGAACTATTCAGCTTCTATCAAAAAGGAACTGATCGCGAATGCCGTAAGGATATATAGCCCTCTAGCCTTAATTACGTTATAATGAATGCGAATCTTTATTCATATTTTATAAGTTTTGATATTTAAAATTGATGAAAGTTATCTATGCTCCGTTGTTTTATAATGGATACCGTTTCAAATAAATAAATAAAAATAATATTAATTATCGGAAGAATTATTAACGGAATAGTTACGAGAGAATAAGCATTTAAAAGGAAAGAAAATTTTTTGCGCTACGTACGCATTGTACTAAGATTTGCGGCAGGTCGACTCTCCTAAAGTATTGGAAATATGGCAGTATATTCTAATTCACCGAGAAATTTTAATTAGAAATAAATTATAATGTCGTTTATCATCACGCAATATCTAAATTAGTACTAGCGTCAAGAAATTAAATGTTATGTCAGTTATGGCAATCAGTTGAAGGAATCGAGAACAGAAACGAAATAGATATGTAAATAGATATGTAAATTACCAGATATTTCAGTACTTATACGTTAAATTTGCCCGTTATAATTAAAAGATTATAACAAAATAAAAAAAATACATATGGGAAATGTTTATCAAATAGATGGTAATTTGTCATCAGTAAGTAACAACTTGTTATCCTTACTTGTCAACCTCACTATTCTGAATATACTATGCATTTCATCCTATCTTTTTATTAAAATAATACATCAATTTATAAAAATCATTTATAAAAATATTATAAAATAATATTTAGATAATTAGTAATTATTAATCGGTTTAATTGCTGTAAAATTTAATATATTTATAAAATATCATTTATCTTATTCTTTTTATGTTGTATATTTTATTTAAAAAATCTACGTTTTCGATATATTTTAGTAGTAAAGCGCAACTACTTTCTACAAAATCGATTTATATGACGTTGTAACGTTGAACTTTAATAATCTAGTGATAAATGCAAAGAATTCGAAACTTAATAAAAAATTTTAGTGCTTTAAAAATGTGAAAAATATTATTTATATACCTATTTACAGAAGAGTATCGTCTTATCGCCGTTACAAATACTAACGGGCAATTTGATAGAAAGTTTCAACCAGTTCTCAGAAAATGATGCATATTAAACAGAGAAATTTGTTTTTGTTCGTCGAAAAAATATCGGGTTATTATCGGACATATATTACAGAGCGAAAACATAAGATACAAATTGATTTATGATACGTGACTACCGTTCGACTAAACTCTACTCGACATGATTCAGCAAACAGTCTGTCCATTCGGTAACTTCAGTTGAAATCGCTGACAGTGGTGCTGACCTATGGTCTTCTTCGAGACCGTAGTAACCTAATACCTGTCTAATAATCAGCTTATTCATGTTCATTATTCCGACACTTAATCCATGACTCACCGAATCATCTCATAGATGTCAATGCAACAGATACTGTGTACGTATTACCAAAAAAAAAAAACAAAAAAAAACAGAGGCAGATAAATAGATTATTTTTTTATCGTTATCTGTAACAAATAGTAACTTTAGAAATACGTAATTCGATAAATAAATAATATAAACGTTAGAAACACGAGAGAAAAGAGTAGACGGTTCTTTTTTCTATTCAGTACAGAATATAATGCGATCTGCATGTGTGTGTATCTCTATAGACGAAAGAATCAAGATATATGCTTGCAGGTGTACATATAAACTTAAATACTCAAGGTCTTTTGCTGCGAAATTTCTTTTCTGTGTGTATATGTGTACTCGGTTTTCTCATCGTCCAAACATGTCCTGATATAAGTGTTGATCTCGTGGTTACTCGGAAATCATTGAGATACCAATGAACGTTGCTACAGCTATCTATGGTGTGGCCGACTGAGCGTTTTTTTTTCTAAGACTGAGAAGAATTGACAGGAAATCCAGATTGGGAAAGAACTGAGTCGCCGTCATCCACGTCTTCGGGGTGAAAAACATAAAGACTACGGTTGGTGTATTTTTTATCAACTTCTCTTTGTAATATAATCCAAAAAGATATATTTCATTATTAAAGCATATTGCTAAACTACGTGGGTCGTTCGAATTTGAAAGGTATCGAATGATTCGCCGATTTGAATCTCATAAACGTTCGATGTAAAAAAAAACTATAGGTTTATTTAAAGCAAAACTACTAACATAATTATTTTAACTTGTTTTGACTTGTAAACGAGTATGCAAAATGTTATATGTTATTTAATATTAATATTAGTATTATAAATCAAATTTACATAAGACGATTAAAAGATGCAAATTAAACTGGGCCAAGAAAAATTTAATATTACAGTTAATTATATGATAATTAACTATGTAAGTAATAATGTGTTCACCGTTATATGTGTATAATACCGTATTATATATCCCTTCTATCTATTCTTTCGAAATTAGCCAAACTATGTCGCTGCAATCATGCTCGAATCGTAACGAAATTCTGGTATCGTTCACAAGGAGAATACTTAAATTGTCGCTTGCGCTGAGTTAGTTTATAATAAATTTCAAGTCGCATAGACTCCACGGATTAATTTTCAACATGTAAGATAATATTAGCTGGTCGGTACTGAAAGCGCGCGCGAATAACTTTGCGCAACTATCCTGCGGCCGGCATTCGCGCAACCACCACCGTTAATAAGGTGTTAGTCTGGCTGGCACATGATCGAGAAACACGGGGCCATAGGATAGGACGTTGCAACAAAGCAACGGTGACGGGTACAGACGAGCCGTATCCGGGACGTCGACCAATAAAATTAATCGCTTTTGCTACATCGCCTGAATAATTTATGCTCGCTGCTGTGCTTAAGAGTTGACCGACCATCTTTCGCGACCGAGAAACGTGCGTGTGACACAATTGGGCTAGATCGTTTATAAAAATGGACATTTACTCGAACCCGAACGCAATAGAACGTAAATTTGGTAACTTTTCTTGGAAAAATCTCTTTTAAATTGGCTGTAAAAACATTAACCTCTCGCGGACGTGTATCTTACTATAGTACAACACCAGAGAGCTGTAATATTCTCTCTTTTTCTCTTATATTTTTATATATTTTAAAAACATGATTAGTTTAAAGTGAAGTTTTTATAAAGAAATTTTTTACAGAATTGTCATTTTTAAATTATTATTAAAAGATTTTTTACATTTAAAAATGCATTTTTTTTATTTAAGAGAACGATTTTAATTTTTAAATTTGCATTGTTTTGAATAGAAAATAACTGATTTAATTAAAATGCTGCACACTTGCAACGGTATGTTATGAGTTGCGTCCCGCATGTGACTTTCTTCAATTTCGAAATATATGATGCATGAAAGTTGCTGGCCCGTAAAACTGCCGACATGTCAATTGGTAGTTTCTTCCGCGTTGTGTCCCCATAGCCGCGCAACAATGTTGCCCCCAGATGCGGTATGCATTATTCAATGTACCCGGAAGGCCATTGCGGGTCCGCCGAAGTTGACTTTCCTCCACTATGCAACTTGTATTTTCTTTATCCGCTCCTGTGTGCTCCTTACATACTTCTTGGTAAAGTTCGCAGAAATGCGCTAATTGCGCTTAAACCGAGAAATACAAGAAGAATGGAGGAGAGCCATAACTTCTCACACTTCATAAATAGGTATGCCAATAACACTGAATATTGAATACTCCGTGTAGAAATGCAAATTGTAAACGTTGAAAAAGGAGATAAACATTTCGATGCGGTTTGTAAGGTAGGTGTCTACTATTGTACGCGTTAGCTTAATCTTCAGCTAACTCATCCGGTTTAAGTAAATTAAACACCATAAAGTTACGTAATGAAATATTATTTCAGCCATTAGGAGTATACATACTAGCAAAATTTATAAGAGCAAAAGACACACGTGGATTTTGCGCCGTTTATTGGGAGTGTCGCGTAACGGCCGGTGTAAGGCGGCACGGTAGCTATTAGGAGCAGGATGTAACCGTTCAAGAGCGAGTGTTTAGCTGGGCCCTCATAAATCACGCAAGGGCGACAAGCAATTATAATAACTGTACCTGAGTATAAACGCGTAAATAAAATACCAAGCCCTTCGGCCAAGTAATGAGGCATACGGAGCTGGATGCGAACCAGTTTCAAGACTCGTTATCGCGACAGAATAAACAGCACGGGGGAACACTTTCTCGAGGAAGTCTGTTTCGATTATCAGTGTTTCAGCCCTAACACACGCCGCAATAATAACGACACCATCAAATGAAAATAAAATTTATTATCGTAATAAATCATTTCTCTCGATCGTCTAAACGGCACTGTATAAGGTAACGTGTGTATTTTTGGCTACTTTCTACTACTCTTTATACTACTCTTGCGTTACGCTACAATACACTTATATAACGCCATATATCCATAGAGAATCGGATGCCTATTTAAATAGGCATCTGGCTATTAAGCAAGACACACTTTAAACAGAAAGAGAGAGAGAGAG